>RJWJ010022831.1:0-26511 GCA_004363605.1 Indri indri | reverse complement strand
TTTCTTTTAGATACGATATTAGATTCTCAGTCTTACAGTGAGCCTTTGGCCCTGGGTTGTGGCCTTCTGTGGTATTTTGAAAAAGATACCCAGTTCCTACTATGGCTCTCCTATATACTTTTGAATTTCGTGTCAGATAAGGGTGATGGGAGTGTCTTTTGTCCTAATGAAATGATTCTTGGCGAGTCCCTAGATAGCTTCAGGATGGGGTTTGGTCCTCAGAGCACGTCTTGATTAGAGGCTTGGAACTTTCAGCCCCAACCTCTAACCCCCATAAGAGGGGAGAGGTGTTGGAGAATTAGCTATTCACCAGTGACCAGTGATCTGATCAACTATGCCTGGGTGATGGAACCTCTATAAAACTCCTAAATGAAGGGGTCTGCAGTGCTTCCAGGTTGGTGCTCAGAGGGTGGTTAACTTAGAAAGGCACAAAAGCTCTGTGTCCTCCTGGCCGTACTTTGCCCTATCCATTTCTTCCATTTGGTAGTTCCCGAATTGTATTCTTTGTAATGAACTGGTAATACTAAGTAAAGCGCCCTCCTGAGTTCTGAGAGTGTTGTGGGGAATTATCTATCACGAAGGTGTGTCATGGGAATGCCATGTTTGTAGTATACTGGACAGAATTGTGTGAGTAGTCTAGGCACACCATTTGGAGTTTGCATTTGAAGTGGGGGCAGTCTTGTGGGACTGAGCCCTTAACCTGTGGAGTCTCATGCTATCTCTGCAGTTAGTATTAGAGTTGAATTGATCTGTAGGACACTTAATTGGAGTCAGAGAGTTGGAGAAGTGTTGAGAAAGACTCAACTTATTTGGTTGTCAGAAGTGGGAAAAAAAAACTGTCATCTTCCCCCTTGCTTTTTGGCTGCCCCCAACCCCCTGCCACCTTCTTAGGTGAGGCAGGAAGGCTGAAGGGACTAAGGTTGGGTATTTGCTTCCCCCAGTTTGGTTACGTACAGGTAAAATCCCAGTGATTAGACTCTGTGGAACTAGATCCTTCTGATGACACGCCTTGATAAGAGGAATGGAACATTCTGGGCGTAATTCAAAATGGCTACTTTTGCTGACTGTCTCTCCAATTTTGGGGTCAGTGGTTTGCCCTGTGACCTCAATTCTCTGATGGACCTATGTTTTGCTTTTTCTTATGAGGACAAGAATGATGGCATCTAGCTCTTTACATTTCAGACCAGAAACTGGAAGTCTCCGATGCCATTTTTTTCATGTTTCGTGACAGATTTAACTCCTCAACGCCTCCTCACTGCCTACTGCCCTTGTCACCCACTTCAAAAACAAAGTGATAAAAAAAGCCTAAGATCTGCTTTTTTGCTGGCAAAAGATTCAGTCCACGAAGGCGCCTTCCTCTATGTGTGAACATTCTCACTACCTCACCCGCAACCTCAGTAGAACACTCAGGCCAGGCTCCTTTTTTGCTCCCTCAAGCCATTTTGCACCTGCTGGAGAGGCCTGCCCTGCTGTCCCCAGAGACCTCAATTATTAAGTCGTAATCCCTTTTATACCCTCTCGGTATGCATGTTGTGTTATCAGTCTCAACATTTGAACTAAACCTTAGGTAAGGGGTCCATTTTCATCTTCAAGTGATCGTAACAGTTATACAAACAAGAATGGTATATATATTGTGATAATACTTTTTAAAAATTGTTCTACTTATGTATCCTTCAGATCTCTTTGTATATCAATACGTGCTACCCTTCATGTTTAAAAGATGAATTAGACAAAACATTTATATAATCAGGTCTTTCTAAATAAACACTTGGCTCATCACCAATTTTTGCTACCGTATTACATGGCAGATAAACATAATACAAATTATGTTCTTTTCCAGGCTTAATTAATTCTTTCAGTTTTTATCATGAGACATATTCACAAAAGAATGAATAAAATGTTTTGTGCTATAATTTTGTAATAATAACAACACAAACATCCTTGGAATCATCATCCAGCTTCATAACTGGGTCTCAGGCAGTGGTTAGAGTCTCCTTACACGTGCCCCTTGGACCAGTCCGTCATGCCACATGGATGACCGTTTTCCTGATGCCTTGGTTATTTCTAACACCGTTACCATCTTTTCTTTTTCTCTAGCCTGTGTTCTCGTTTTGCCCCTTTGGACTTTCAATAAATGAGTATTAGTGGAATTGCAGTATTAAAAAGTTTGCCTTTAGTGGTTTCTTTACCTCCATATACTTCATACATACTGACGTCTGATGTTGCAGCCCATCCGACTCACTTATCTATTCCAGTGGTTTTGATGTTTGGGCTTTTTGAGTTTATTTCTTGCTCTCGTAAAAATACTGTTTCTATCATTTTTGTATCAGTCTGCAAGTGCAAATGCACAGTAAATTCTCAGGACATTAGAGAAAGATTGCCAGGCTATAGATTGTATCAGTTGACCCTTCTGCCATTCCTGCATAACCGTTACTTCTTCATAGTTGTGATCAACACTTGGGATTATCTAATTGTCTTTCTTATTAGCGTGAACTGAGATCTACTTGGCATTTTATTTGGCCGTTTCCTCTTATGTTAACTATGTTTTGGTTATATTGCATGTATTACAGATATTTTTCATCCACTTAGTTGTCTTTTAACTCCCTTAATTTTCATACATTTGATCTGTCAATCTCTTCCTTTATGGGTTACACTCTAGGTCAAGAAAAATTTACCTGTGACTTAGAAAGCATTCTGGTTTTATCTTTCATATACAAATCTACAATAAATTTATTATTGCCCATTGAATAGGAGGGAATACAGTATATATTTCCAATTAGGTAGCAGTTTTTCCCTGCATTTCCCATGCATTTAGCCACTGCTCTACAATGCCCGTTCTGTCATTAATCAACTTTCCATATAAATGCCAGCCCATTGGTGACTCTCTCTTTCCCTTGGGCTATTTATTTATCCCTCTGCAATATTTATTTTCAGAATTGTTGATAAAGATTAGGCAAGCATCATGATGTTCTTCAGAAGACTAACTATTGTTAGACATTCATTATTCCCATTAGGTTTAGAGAAGTACTTTTTGTTGACTCTTAAACAATCTTTTGGGGATTTATAGAATTTAGAAAATATTTTGAAAAGGGGATATTTTGGGGATATTGAGTTCTTTCAAAGCAACTTTCGCCTTATTTCATTTCGCTTTGACATTATACAATGGAATTCACATAAGGATTGGTCAGAAATTATTCCCTCCTGAAATCGGGGAAAGAAGATTTTATATTCTTTCAGCAGAAAGCACTGCTGATCTCTTTATCATTATAATCATGGGCAAATTCACCATCAAACCATACGGATTTAAATGAAATCCCTTTGAAATCACAGTTCTTAATCTTTTTCTCCAGGTTAGCAAGGCACAGGGTATATTGTTGCAGATCCCTACCAGAAAGAGTTCTTCTGGTATTTTGTCTTCTCAGTATGTGTGTGCTTAAAATGGGTGGAAAACTACCCTGAGTCTCAAGAGTGTAGGGATTTTTCAGGGGATCTAAGTCACCGGCTTCCTCATGCTTGAGTTCTATCTTCTCAATAACTTCCTAGCTTCATGAAATGGGACAGAGAATGAAAGGAAATACTGAGTTTATAATAAATATTACAGATGCAAGTTAAAATTAATACTTCTGCAGAGGAGTAAAGTATGGACAGCTGGACTTTGCCAGAATGTGGATTTCTACAGGCCATCTGGCCTCTCATGTTTGGTAAGGGGAATAGAAGAAAATGCTTCCTCTTCTTCAATGTGTATTCATGGAAACTTCACTCAGGTTTCACTTTGTGTTTCATGGAATGCTGAGTGTTGGTATGTGATTTGAAAGGAAATGGAAGAGTTTTTTGCACAAGGAATGATGGCCTTAAAAGATTGTTTTCTTTGTATAGCATTTTCTTCATTTTTCCAAGGTGAACAGGATCCTGCCATTAGAGACCAATAAAACTTGCAATGACCACAATAAAAACATGGACATCAGTTCCATGTTTTCATGGTGCTATTAAATTTACGAGGAAGTAAGTGTAGACAGAGTTAAAATTCTGACAGTCATGTTTATTCATCTTAAATGTTTGGGGAACACCAAATTCTTTCTGAACTTTTATGAATTTAGTATACATCCCTGTTCTGTCGGCTCACCCTTCCTCCATTAAACATGTGTGGAATGTTTTAGGACTCAGTCGCCTCTGAAGATGTGGCTGTGAACTTCACCCTGGAGGAGTGGGCTTTGCTGGATCCTTCCCAGAAGAAACTCTACAGAGATGTGATGCGAGAAACCTTTAGAAACCTGGCCTGTATAGGTAAGGATGACATCATTCCTATTCTTGGTCAGTTAGAGAAGTGTTTCTTGCTCATTAACACTGTTCCATGATGTTGAATATGGAAAAGGGAATATTTGGGTGAATAAATCCAGTTTGTCTGCAGCTCATCAGGAACCTAAAATATAATTGTTTTTCTATAATTTCTATCAATTCATAATGATTTTTCTGACTATATTTTAGGAAAAAAATGGGAAGACCAGAACATTGAAGATTGGTACAAAAATCAGGGGAAACTTCTAAGGTAATTCACACTCATAAGAGAAAGCAGTGTCTCATGAAGGAACCTTAGTATGTCATGAAATTTAAAACACAAATAAAACCAATAAGCCCAGCTTGAAATTTACTTATTCATAGAACCTTTTCATCAGAAATATATACATAAATGAGACACAGATGTTCAGTGTTTGCAAAATAGTTAATGTAGAAATAGTATTAGGAAACTGTATATATGAATATCATGATTATGTTAATAACTACTGTTGAATATCATGATTATGTTAATAACTACTGTTGAGCCCTCTTGCAGAGCATTCAATCTATTCACTTTCAAATAATTCAGACAGAGCTGAAAACCTACTGTTTCCTCCATTGTGGTAAAAATGATAGTCCACTACCTATTAATAAAGTCATTAATAAACCATTAATATCATGCTTTCTATTTTTTGCAGCAATCATATGGTAGAGAGACTCTGTGAACGTGATCAATGTGGAGAAACCTTCAGCCAGATTCTAAATCTTAATCTGGACAAGAAAATTCCTAGTGTAGTAAAACCTTGTGAATGTAGTTTGTGTGGGAAAATCTTCATGCACCATTCATCCCTTAGTAGGCACATCAGATCTCACGCTGGACACAAACCATATGAGTACCAGGAATATGGAGAAAAACCGTATAAATGTAAGCAATGTGGGAAAGCCTTCAGTTCTTGTCAGTCTTTTCGAAGACATGAAAGAACTCACACTGGTGAGAAACCCTATGAATGTAAGGAATGTGGAAAAGCCTTCATCTCTCTTCCAAGTGTTCGGAGACACATGATAAAGCACACTGGAGATGGACCTTATAAATGTCAGGAATGTGGGAAGGCCTTTGATCGTCCCAGTTTATTTCAAATACATGAAAGAACTCACACTGGAGAGAAACCTTACGAATGTAAGGAATGTGGGAAAGCCTTCATTTCTCTCCCAAGTTTTCAAAGACACATGATTAGGCACACTGGAGATGGACCTTATAAATGCCAGCAATGTGGGAAGGCCTTTGACCGTCCCAGTTTATTTAGAATACATGAAAGAACTCACACTGGAGAGAAACCCCATGAATGTACGCAATGTGGGAAAGCATTCATTTCTCTCACAAATTTTCAAAGTCACATGATTAGGCACACTGGAGATGGACCTTATAAATGTAAGGTATGTGGGAGAGCCTTCATTTTTCCCAGTTATGTTCGAAAACATGAAAGAACTCATACTGGAGAGAAACCCTATGAATGTAATAAATGTGGCAAAACCTTCAGTTCTTCCAGTAATGTTCGAACACATGAAAGGACTCACACTGGTGAGAAACCCTATGAATGTAAGGAATGTGGAAAAGCCTTCATTTCTCTCCCAAGTGTTCGAAGACACATGATTAGCCACACTGGAGATGGACCTTATAAATGTACGATATGTGGTAGAGCCTTTGACTGTCCTAGTTCATTTCAAATACATGAAAGAACTCACACTGGAGAGAAACCCTACGTATGTAAAGAATGTGGAAAAGCCTTTATTTCTCTCAAAAGGATTAGAAAACATATGATACTGCACACTGGAGATGGACCTTATAAGTGTACAGTATGTGGTAAAGCCTTTGACTGTCCTAGTTCTGTTCGAACACATGAAAGAACTCATACTGGAGAGAAACCCTATGTGTGTAAAGAATGTGGGAAAGCATTCAATTATGCCAGTTCCATTCGAATACATGAAAGAACTCATACTGGAGAAAAGCCCTATGAATGTAAGAAATGTGGGAAAACATTCAGTTACTCCAGCTCTTTTCAAAGACACGAAAGAGGTCATAGTGGAGATAAATCTTATGTTAGGAATGTGGGAAATCTTTCATTTATCACACAACCATCAAGTACACATGAGAATGCATAGCAAAGGAAAACTACAAGTATAAAAAATATGGAAAGTCTTCAATTTACCTTCTGGGTTTTAGACAATGCATAGCAAAGGAAAACTACAAGTATAAAAAATATGGAAAGTCTTCAATTTACCTTCTGGGTTTTAGACTTAATTGGGAGCTCACCCCTTCTCCCTGTCCTCTTGTCCCTTTGAGAATGGGAACATCTATCCTATGCCTGTCTCTCTGTTGTATTTTGGAAGTACACAACTAGTTCAGTTTCACAGGTTTGTAGGTGAAGAAGAATTTTGCCTCAGCACGAATCAGGTCTCGCCCATATCTGATTTATATCATATTGAGATAATACTTTGGATTTAGACTTTAGAGTTCCTGCTGGAATTAATTCTTTTGAGGCCTTTGGGATGGGATGAATGTATTTTACATGTGAGAAGGACATGAATTTTGGAGGGCCAGAAGTTGAATGTTTGGACTGAGTGTATATGTGTCCCCCAAATTTATATGCCCCCCCTTAATGTGATTGTATTCAGAGGAGATGTCTCTGGTGGTTGTTAGGATTAGATGAGATCATAAGGGTGGAGGCCTCATAAATGGCGTTAGTCTCCTGATAGGAATCCCTAGAGAGTTAGTTTTGCTCTCCACTATGAGAGGACACAGTGAGAAGATAGCCTTCTTTTGAAATAGAAAGCAGGCCCTCACCAGACACCGAATCTGCCAGTGCCTTGATATTGGACTTCCCGGCTTCTCAAACTGTGAGAAATAAATGTTATTCAAGCCATCTCGTGTATGGTATTTTGTTTTAGCAGCCCACACTAAGACACAACCCAATTTTAAAATGAGGAAAGGACTTATGTAGACATTTCTCCAAAGATAGACAAATGGCTAATAAGCACATAGCTCAACATTATTAGTCATTAGGGAAATGAAAATCAAACCCATGACATACATACCGCTTCATACCCATTAGGGTTGGTACTACCAAGAAACAAGAAATGCTGACAAGGATATGGAGTGATTGAAACCCTTGTGCACTGTCAGTGGGAATGTAAAATGGTACAAGCACTGTTGAAAATGGTATGGCGGGTTGTCAAAAAATTAAACACAGGAATAACATATTAAGTATTTCCACTTCTGGGAAAACAAGAAGGTTGAAAGTAAGGTCTCAAATAGGTATTTGTATGCCCATGTACATAACAGCGTCATTCACAACAGGTAAAATGTGGAAGCTACTCAAGTGTTGAATGAAAGATGAATGAATAAACAGGTTTATTCATCCACACATGTATATACACACACCATAGACTATTTCTAAGCCTTAAAAAGGAAAGAAATTCTCACATAAGCCGCAACATGCATGAACCTTACGGACATTATGGTAAGTGAAACAGGCCATTCATATAAAGACATACTATGTCATTGTACTGAGGTTAGGTACCCTGGAGTGGTCATATTCAGTAGTGCTAGTCAGTCTTTTGCCAGGGGATAGGGAAATTGGGTAATGGGTAGTTATTTAATGGGTGTAGAGCTTCAATTTTGCAAGATAAAAAAAAGGGTTCAGGGGTGAGTGGTAGCTGCACACCAGTATGAATGTTCATGATGTCACTGAACTTTGCACTTAAAATTAGTTAAGCTGGTAAATTTTATGTATTTTTTAGTACAAAGGAAATGGGGGGAAAAGGCCACACAATACTGCTCAGATCCCATGGGACCCTCAACAGACCAAGATACCATAGGTCTCTTTCCTACTTGTTCTCAGCATTAGTTTTTTGTTTGTTTGTTTTCTTATATCCATGAAGGACCTGATCCACACAGTTCATTTATCTCTGAGTACACATTTAGATTTGATTCCCAGGTGTGGCTCAGCCTTCCTCACCAATTCACTACAGACCTGGACCCTGTTCCCAGACTCCGGGCCTTTGCTAACCCCGTCCTATTATCTATTGAGAAGGGATAATTTTAATTTCCTCTATACAGACTTCACAGAATATCTGATAACTTGAGCAAATAGAACCTTTTGCTTATGAATAAATCTGTCAGATATGAGAAGAAATTAAGCAGAACATAGTACCAAAATATAAAAGAGACTAACTATGGAAAATTCATGCAGTGTAATAGCTAATGTGTAATTATATATCACTAATTCTGTATCTGGGCTAAAGGGATAGTTCAAGAAATCAGAAAAAGAGGTCCCTCCATGCAGTACAAGAGACAAAATGCCTGATGTTACAAGTAGTTTCAGTGTCGGTGGTTAAATATGTGATAAAACATGAAAGTTTCCAGGACAGATGCATGAGGGGAAACTTGCCCTCCCATTATTCCAGAATGTATGAGAGTCAATTTTTAATTGAAGGTCAGTAAATTCTTTTCACCCAACTTTTATTTGCAAGTTAGGATGACTTATTTTCCCTTTGCTGGTTAGTGATTGCTCTAGTGTTCATCGTTGAAGTCATAACACAATCAGTATAGGATTCTGTCAGATGTAAGCTATAAGGCTACAAGGCCACTCAGGTATCTCACAGGGCCAACACTACGTGTCATTTGTTAGTATGAAGCAACTTGGCCCAGAGATTTCCAGGAGACAAGGCCACCTCAGCACAAATGTAACTTTAGGAAACCTTAAAGCTTACCCTTACGAGAATAACTTAAACACTCTTTATGAAGGAAACACATGATGACTGACCCAGACTGAATAAACAGGTAAGAAAGGGAGAAGACTCCCAGAAACTCAGAGTGGTCTCCGGACAGAGACTCTCTTGGTCAGTTGGTCATCTGACCCCTGACTGTCTTTCCTGTGACATGGATCTGCTCCCACTGTCTGTCTTGTAAGAGCACTGCCAGAAGGAACTGTGTGAGCACAGACAGTGTGTGAGGCTCATCTTTGGCAAGAATTGCGCAGAAGGGGAGAAGTTCCTTTTCTGGAATGGGTTTAACTAGAACCACATGAAACCCCCAAACATGACAGTCAGCTTCAGATGTCCAGTGATACACAGCTTATTTCCAGAGATACATGAAAATACTACTTTTCCTGTGATTTCTCTGAATTAGGAGCCAGCTCAGATTCCAGTTGTCCCTTATACTTGGCACGCATTATGTTCATATAGTTTGACCTATCGCATCACGCTTGCATTTGGATTGAGTACATGGCAAATTAATCACAACATGGGGCGTTTAGTTTCCTGGCATAGACAGTGGCAGTGCCTTTTGGCAGTTGACAGTTTATTTCCTGTCCCTATTCTATGGCATGAGTTTCTGTGGCATTCATTGGGCATCCTCCACAGTGGTTCTTACCTTTGCAGTTCTGAAATGTGATGGTCTGGCTCTCAAAAATTTTCTGAGTTACCCAATATCCCTGTAATTGTAGATATATTTTTTGCACCTTGCATTCCTCTGTGCATGTCAGCAGCTGAGCAACTGCTAGTCCTCAGTCATCACCATTTCAAGGCAGCTAGATTTAACACAGGATCAAGGATATGTCCTACATAGCCATCTTTCAGTGGGGCTTTAGGCAGGCAGTTGGTGTGTACCAGGTCTTGCTGAACGTTACAATGGGCTCATTGAATGCACTTGGCCCAGCAGTGGTGGAGTGGTAATTGTCTGAGGGATCTGACCTCGTGAGTCCCTGATCTTTTTCCAGGTGAAAGACATGTAATTGGAGGGATGTTCTTATTGCTGTTCACCTGTCTGACTGAAAGTCTCTCCACGTGAACAAGTGATTCTATAAAAGCCCAAGCAAGATTTTGCTTCTTAAAGATTTTTTTTTTTTTAAGGGGTGGGGGTTGTGAGGAGGGGAGCTCAGTTTCATTGTTTTGTTGTTGTTGTTGAGACTCTCCCTATGTTGCCCTGGCTAGAGTGCAGCGGCGTCATCATAGCTCACTGCAGCCTCCAACTCCTGGGCTCAAGCGATCCTCCTGCCTCAGCCTCCCGAGTAGCTGGGACTATAGGCATGCGCCACAACACCCCGCTGCATTTTTTTTTAATTTTCTTTTTGGTAGAGGTGGGGTCTTTTGCTCAGGCTAGTCTGAAACTCCCAAGCTCAAGCAGTCCTCCCGCCTGGGCCTCCCAGAGTGCTAGGATTACAGGTGTGAGCCACTGCACCCGGCCAAGATTTTTTTGAATCTAGAATCACAGCTCTCACTGCACATCCAGCATGGAGTCCAATCATAAATCAAGAGGAAAATTTTCTCAACATGTGCATTGTGCACAGAAATTTACCCACATATAGATCAGAAGGTTGATACCATTGGGTTTGTGTGTCCCATGGAAAATGTCAACTACCAACTCTTTCCCACTGGTGGGAAATCACACTATGTGATCCTGATCCACACCTTTCTTGTGATTACATTATTTCAACTTTACTGAGGCTTATCAGAGAAAGGGTGTCTATACAAATGGTAATCACGCTGGCAGGTGAATCAATGACAGTCGAGGAAAGTTTATTCTGACAACGATTGAAATCACTGCCTGACAGGCATCTTCTTTGTAAAGTATGCACAGATACCATTTCTGATCACATCCTCTCTCAATTCCCAGAGGAATCGCTCATCTTTAATACCATGAGACAAACAGCCCCTCCTTAATCCACCCAAAATGCAGCAGTAACTCCACCATGCCCAGGGGCAGAGAAGTATCTCTAGAGCCCATCTGATACAGAGATGGAAACTGAGGGAATCTGAGCGGAAAGAGAAAGGGAGGGCCCATTGTTCAACCAGTGTGAATAATACAAGAAAAAAACTGCTGGTAGTAGCATCCTCAATCAATAATACCCCACACAATGTAGGAAGAGAAGTTCTCTGGAGGTTCAGCAACAAGAATAAAGAGATGGAGAAAATGTTTCCATCTTATTACCTGTGTTTCCTCTTCTGTTTAAGAAGTATCTATGAAACTAGAAGCAGGTTTACTTGAAAACATTGTGATGTCTTAAAGTCAGTATTGCATCTCTCTTTGTGCTTTATCTCCTAACTGCTCATCTCCACTCAAATAAAGAAACCAACGCACAAAAAATGTCTGTCCACTGGGGGAGATATATTAAGTCTGGTTGTCCCTTTTCACACTGTTGAGATACAAGGGCATGGTCCTAAGGAAACATTTTCCCTTCCCTTTCCCATCCTGCTTTCAACTGCACCCATGGGTATTTGTTCACTTTGAGTAGTGCCCACATTTTGGGCAGAAAATGCTGATGTAGTTTCTGCAGTGTTGGCCGTGGAATAGTTTTGCTTCTGCCAGGTGAAATTAGGAACATCCTTGTCCTGTCGTGACAGTCTCATCATGGTGCTTTCAGTGTTCCTGTAATCACTGTGGTAGGCATTGCAGATGGGAAATTTAAGGTTGTGCTGAGTAACATGAGAGAACTTCTGTTGATTTTCATGAAAGCAAACATACCAGCCATCGTGTGTTTAGAGTCTTGTTGCATTCACCTGTACCATGAGAATCATATTAAACCCTGGACTTACCCTCATCTACTGGACAGTCTTCTAAGCCAAACAAAGGGCTCTATTTAAGGAACTCAGGGAGTTCCTGGTTATAGGGGGGATACTTTCCCTATAAATATGAAATGTGACCCTAAATGAGAATGAGATCACCAAGGTTCAGGAAGCTCTGCTTGGAAATAAAGGAGCAAGTGATTCTTCTTGGGGTGGATTTCACAAAATGCCTTTACATAGCAGAACATCAAGTTATATGTTAAGATTTTCAAAAATATTTTTCTTCATGTTCTAACTGAGATAGTGACATGGTGTTGGAGATTGGAGTGGAAGGTAGAATAATAAACCAAATTGTTATGTCTAATGAGGAAGTCATGAACCACCTAAAATTAATACTCACAGAATTTCCTCACTAAGGATTTCAGAGTATGGAAAAATAAGCAACCATAGAAGAGATCAGTAGAGTTGTCACAGAGCTAGATTACAAGCATTAGTTCTCAGTAGCTTTTCAGGATAGTTTTGCTTTTACTGTCAAGGAACAATTACATCTGCAGTGTAAATTGTTGTGGATAACATTGAGAGAAGTTTTGCTTTCTATTTATCAAAATGATGACACTGACAATACAGCAATATGGACAATAAAAATAAAAACACTTGAGGCAGAATTACTACTGCATTTAGCACTTTTTGACCTGTCTACTGCCCCTGTTTGTCCACAGCCTGAACTGCAGCACTGTCCTGCAGACCCCGGTTCCTTTTTGGTGAACAAATAAATGCTCCTTCCAATCCCCTTGGTACTAGGCCTGTGCAGGGTGTGGAGGATCCAGCCAGAGACTGTCCCAGAGAAACTCCTAGGGGGTGAGATGACTGAGATATTCTGGGATTGAGATTTTTTTTTTTTTTTTTTTTGAGACAGAGTCTCTCTGTCGCCCCAGGTAGAGTGCAGTGACATCATCATAGCTCACTGCGATCTCAAACTCCTAGGCTCAAGCAATCCTCTTTCCTCATCCTCCAGAGTAGCTGGGACTACAGACGCATGCTATGATGCCTGGCTAATTTTTCCATTTTTTTCCTTTTTTTAGTAGATAGAGGGTCTCACTCTTGCTGAGGCAGGTCTTGAACTCCTGAGCTCAGGCAATACTCCCACCTTGGCCTCCCAGTGTGCTAGGATAACAGGCATGAGCCATCGAGCCCAGCCAAGAAAGATGTTTGATGTAATCCCATTTGTGTATTTCTGCTTTTAAGTGCTTTGTGAGTTCTTATCCAAAAAAATCTTTGCTCAGATCAATGTTATGTAGGATTTTCTCATGTTTTTTTCTAGTAGTTCTATAATTAAGTCATTAATCCATTTTGAGTTAGGTTTTGTATATGATAAGAGATAGGGGTCTAGTTTCAATTATTAATATCTACATGTGGATATCCAGTTTTCCCAGCACCATTTATTAAAGAGACTGTCCTCTCCCCTGTTTGTGTTTTTGGGGACTTTGTCAAAAATCAATTGGTTTTAAGTTTTTTCTATTTCTGTGAAGAATGTCATTAGTATTTTGATAGGCATTGCATTGAATTTACAGATTTCTTTGGGCAGTATGGACATTTTAACAATATTCATTCTTCCAATCTATGAACACAGAACATCTTTCCATTTATTTGTGTCCTTTTCAATTTATTTCACCAAAGTTTTATAGTTTTCATTGGAGATATCTTTTACCTTTTTGGTTAAATTTCTTCCTAAGTGTTTTATTTTATTTTATTTTTTTGGTAGCTATTGTAGATAGAATAACTTTCTTAATTCCTTTTTCAGGATAGTTTGCTATTGGCATATAGAAACACTACTGATTTTTGTATGTTGATTTTGTATCCTGCAACTTCAGTGAATTCATTTGTTAGTTCTAACAGATTTTTTTTTGGTGGAGTCTTTAGGGTTTTCTATATATATGATCATGTTACCTACAAGAACAGACATCAGATAACTTTACTTCTTCCTTTGCAATTTGGATGTCTTTATCTAGCTATCTATCTTTTTTCCCCTTAATAGCTCTGATTAGGATTTGTAGTACTACATTGAATAAAAGTGAAAGTTGGAATGCTTGTCTTGTTCCAGATCTTAGAAAAAAAGGTTTCAAATTTTCCCTGTTCAGTATATTTGCTGTGAGTTCATCATATATGGCCTTTATTGTGTTGAGTTATGCTCCTTTTTTTTTTTTTTTTTTTTTTTTTTTTTTTTTTTTTTTTTTGAGACAGAGTCTCACTTCGTTGCCCGGGCTAGAGTGAGTGCCGCCCGTAGTGTCAGCCTAGCTCACAGCAACCTCAAACTCCTGGGCTCCAGCGATCCTCCTGCCTCTGCCTCCCGAGTAGCTGGGACTACGGGCATGCCCCACCATGCCCAGCTATATATATATATATATATATATATATAATTTATATATAATATAAATTATATATATTATATAATATTTATATATATAAATATATATATATAGTTGTCCAGCTAATTTCTTTCTATTTTTTCAGTAGAGATGGGGTCTCACTCTTGCTCAGGCTGGTCTCGAACTCCTGAGCTCAAATGATCCGCCCGCCTCAGCCTCCCAGAGTGTTAGGATTACAGGCATGAGCCACCCTGCCCGGTCTTATGCTCCTTTTATACCTAATTTGTTGTGAGTTTTTATCATGAAGCTATACTGAGTTTTATCAAATCTATTTCTCCATCTATGGAAATGATCATATTTTTTCCTCGATTGTGTTAATGTGATGTATCATGTTTATTGATTTGTATATATTGAACCATCCCTGCATCTCTGGGATGAATCTTACCTGGTCAGAGGAATGATCTTTTTAATGTGCTGTTGAATTCAGTTTGCATGTATTTTGATGAGAGTTTTTGTGACTATGTTGATCAGAAATATTGGCCTGTTGTTTCCTTTTGTTGTGACCTGTTGGGTTTTGGTATCGGAGTGATGCTGGCCTTGTAGAATGTGTTAAGATGAATTAATTCCCTGCTCTTCAACTTTTTGGAATAGTTTGAAAAGTATTAGTTTTAGTTCTTCTTTAAATGTTTGGTAGAATTCAGCAGTGAAGCCATCAAGTCCTGGGCTCTTCTTTGATGGGAAACTTTATTAATGATTCGATCTCATTACTTGTTATTAGTCTGTTCAGATTTTCTGTTTTTTCATGATTCAATTTTACAGGTCGTATGTGTCTAGGAATTTATCCAGTTCTTCTAGGTTTTCCAGTTCGTTGGTGCACAGTTGTTCATAATAGTCTGTTATAATCGTTCATATTTCTGTGGTATCAGTTGTAATGTCTCCTTTTCTTCTGTGATTTTATTTATTTGAGTCTTCTGTTTCTTCTAGTGAGTCTAGCTAGAGGTTTATTGATTGCATTTATCTTTTCAGCATAACTAACTCTTCATTAATATTTTATTTATTAACATTTACTTCTTTAGAGATAGGGTCTTGCTCGGTTGCTCAGGCTGGAGTGCAGTGATACAATCATAGCTCACTGCAGCCCTAAACTCCTGGGCTCAAGTGATCCTCCTGCCTTCACCTCTCAAAGTGCGGGGATTACAGGCATGAGCCACCATGTCCAGCTGCATTGGTCTTTTGTATTGTGTTTTAATCTCTATTTCATTTATTACAACAAATAGTACTGCCTCACCATTGTGGTTGCCCAGACTGTTTCAGATATTAATAAGCTATAATAGCTCAGTAGTTATTCTTAGCAGTTTTTGCTTTTTGCTGTCATATGTAAAATCCAAGATCATCAGTATCCCCCCTTTTTTCTAAAAGTATTATAGTTTTCCTTCTTCTGTTTTGGTCTGTGATCTATTTTGGTAAATTACTATATTTGGGGTGATGTAAGAGCCCAACTTCATTCTTTTGCATGTGACTATCCAGCTGTCTCAGTACCAATTTACGAAAAGAATATTCTTTCCCCATTCTCAGCACATTTTTTGAAATAAGCCAGTCCAGTAATAACTGCATATTCCACTTATATGAAGTACCTAGAGTAGTCAGATTCACAGAGGCATAAAGTAGAATGATGGGTGCCAGGGACTGAGGGGAGGACGTTTAGTGGAGTTGTTGTTTAATGGGCAGAGAGTTTTAGTTTTGCAAGATAAAACAATTCTGGAGATTAGCTTCACAATGTCAATGTTCTAAACACTACTGAACTATACTTTTTTATTTACTTTTTTTTAATTTCAGCATATCACGGGGGTATAAATGTTTAGGTTACATATATGGCCTTTGTCCCGCCAGAGTCAGAGCTTCAGGCGTGTCCATCCCCCAGACAGTGTGCCGAACTATATGTTTAAAAATGGCTAAGATGTAAATTATAGGGTATGTATATATTGCCACCATTAGAGTAAAAAGTTTTAAAGCAAGAGAGTGAAAACAAAGCTCAGAATACAAGAAAATTTTGCAAATCATATATCTGATAAGGAACTTGTATTGAGAATACAAGTTATATAAAGAACTTTTATGACTCAATAATAAAAAGATATCCCAATTTGAAAATGGCAAAGGTTATATTATACGTAATGTGGTGGGGGAAAAAAAAGGCAAATGATCTAAACAGGCATTTTTTCCAAGAAAGAAAGATGTACAAATGGCAAAGAGCACATGGAAAAATACTGGACATCATTAGTCATCAAGGAAATGGAAGTGAAAACCACAGTTCGATACCACTTCACACCCACGAGGAGGCATAGAATCAAAAAGTGAAATAATAAGTGTTGTCAAGGATATGGAGAAATTGGAACTTTCCTACGCCGCTGGTAGAAATATAAATGGTGCAGCCACCTTGGAAACCAGTCTGGCAGTTCCTCAAATATTAAACATAGAATGACCATGTGATCCATCAATTCGAATCCTAGGTATGTGCCCAAGAGAAATGAAATCATTCGTCTACAGAAAAACTTCTACGTGAATGTTTATAGCAACCTTATTGCTAAGAGTTAAAAGGTGGTGAGCCCAGGAGTTTGAGGTTGCTGTGAGCTAGGCTGACGCCACAGCACTCTAGCCCGGGCAACAGAGTGAGACTCTGTCGCAAAAAAAAAAAAAAAAAAGTTAAAAGGTTGGAAAAACTCAAATGTCCATTAATAGATGAATGGATAAACAAAATGTGCTATGTCCATACTGTGAAATATTGTTCCGCTGTAAAAACAAATGAAGTACTGATGCATACTCCAACATGAATGTCCTTGAAGCAATTATGCTAAGTGAATAAAGTTAATCACAACACACATTGTATGATTCCATTCTGGTCCAGAATGGAAAACCTATATAGCAACAGAAAGTAAATTAGTGTTTGCCTAGGGCTAGGACTTGGAGGAGGAAGATGAGAAGAAAGGGGAGTGATAGCTAAGGGGTACAGGGGTTTCTTTTTTGAGGTAATGAAATGTTCTAGAAGTAACTGTGGTGATGTTTTCAGGTTATCTGTGAATATACTGAAAACCATTGAATTCTACACTTTAAAGAGGTGCATGGCGTAGTATGTGCATATCTCAATAATGCTATTTAAATAAACAAATGCATTAGGAGGTTTTTATCTATTTATTTATGTATTTGTAGAAACGGGACTCTCACTGTGTTGTCTAGGCTGATCTCTCTCCAACTCCTGACCTCAAGTTATCCTCGTGCCTGGGCCTCCCAAAGTGCTGGAATTACAGGCGTGAGCCACCTCACTCGGGCGCATTAGCAGTTTTGATGCAATTTCTTAAACATACTGAGTTTCCATGAACATTCCAAATTTACATAACCTTTTATTGTTTTTTTGTAAAGTCACTGAAAGTAGGAATTAATTGCCTGATGGACAATATAGCCGCTTACATTTCAAAGTTCTCCAGGAACACAGTCAAAAATTGATCCCAAATAATTATCTTTCCAGTGTAAAATGTACACCTCACAGTTTTATTGAACACATCTCATGGCTTGAGGTTGGACTGACAGTTCCTCTGCTTAGGCTAGGGCTATGGGATTCAAACTTCCCACTTGAGGCTGGGCGCTGTGGCTCACGCCTGTAATCCCAGTTTATGTGGGAGGATGGCTTGAAGCCAGGGGTTGGAGGCCAGGTTGGCCAATATAGTGAGACCCCAGTCTCTACAAAAAATAAAGAAAATTAGCCGAGGGTCACGGATACCTGTAGTCCCAGCTACCCGGAAGGCTGAGGCAGGAGGATCGCCTGAGCCCAGGAGCTCCAGGCTGCAGTGAGCTATGATTGAGCCACCACACTCCAGCCTGGGCGACAGAACGAGACCCTGCCTCTGAAACAAAACAAAACAAACAAAAAAAGCCCCCAACTTCCTACTAGAGCTAAGTGTTAAGAAGTTCTAGGGATTCCTTTTCTAAAGTGCCAGATGTGTTGGGGGTGAAGAAAGGATGGGTGTAAGCCTCAACTCTGTCAAAATGTAGCCAGATTCTTTGTTACAGATGATGAGGTCACTCTTAAGTGTCTGCATTTGTAAACAAGGGCCACAACTCCATGAATGGCCTACAGCCTTATGCTAACCTTGGGAAGGCATCTGACCCTCTCGTTCCAGTCTGGCGTGACCTGCCCCCGCATCTCCCCCCAGCTCTGGACAAAGGGCCTCGATTTGTCTAGAAAACTGAGTCTACAATATCCCGCGCACACTTGTGTCTCTGCGCTCAGAAGGAGCTGCGGGCAGACACCGGTGTCAGAGCTGGTCTGGAACAAGTTCTGCGTAAATGGAAATATCCTTGGCAGGGACAGATGCCTGGCCCCGGGCGAATGCCGGTTGGGCTCAGCTACGCAACTTCCGGGCAGGCTGTCAATCAGGCAAAGGAGACGGGTCCTTGTGTTCTGACTGTCCAATCAGAGGCGCCGCCGGGAAGGCGCGGCGGGGGGTGGGGGTGGTGACGCTGCGCTCCCGGCGGGGACGTAGCCAGAGGCTTGGGCTGTGCTCGGCCTCGGGTCCCCCAGCCCCAGCAGGGCCTCGGGTGGCGCTGGGACCTGTACGGGCCGCGGGAGCCGTGGGGAGGACGCCGGGACACCCCGGGAGTCGGGAAATGGTGAGTGTGCGGAGCCCGGGGGTCCCCCAGGCCGCGAGGAGGGGCTGGTTGGAACCGGCTGTGGCGGGACCCGGGCCTCCCCGCGGTGTGCTCCGTAGTCTACGGACCCGAGTCGCCGCTGGTGCAGCTCGGCCCTCGGTCCCTCGGGCCTGCGGGGTGGGGCTGGGCCGGCAGCCGGGCCCCCGGGCGTCCCCAGATTGTGCGGTGATGGCGGGAGGGTCATCGTGGGAGGGTCCCGACTCGGTGTGTGGGGGTCGTGCGTGGGCGGGGCTGAGGTCTGCAGAGTCCCCAGTCCCTTCTATCTCCCAGAGGAAGACCTATTTACCCCCGAGTTTTCCAAGTGTATAGGAAGCAAGGTCTCAAATCCATGACCGTGTCCCCCAGCCTAGCTCTTTTTAGGGCCGACCATAAATCCGTAAATTTCCAGATCCCTCCCGAATTCCCAAATGCCAGCTGCTTTTCTCCAATTCACAACATCATTATCAATTGTTTGCCCTCCGTGGTGCATTTCAGCCAGCGCCGTATTTTATCATTTTCCACAGAGGAATGAATGGTACTTTTTCAAAAAAAGATTTAATTGATGTTTTTGGATATTTGTATGAAAACAAAGTACAATATAAGCACCTGGAGCTACGTTGTGTGAAATACTTGTGCTTCTCCTCCCAGCATCTCTCCTGGGACCTGACATCCTATGGGAACTCCTCTGGGTTGAGGTTCCTTCGTGGAAAATTTCCTGGGTCATCTAGCCTTTCAGCACAGGTTCCAGGTCAGCACTGCCCCTCGCGGGGTTTGTCACCTTGAAAAGATTTATGCACTTACCTGAGTCTCATTTTTTCGATAAGCGTAAAATATACGTAACCAAGAGATCTTGAGAGGGGGTGTAAAAGAAGAGAGTTTCAGAAAAAATAAAATATCCAAATATTACGTTGCATCTGTTAAAAATTCTTGTTTCTCTTTTTTCTTCTCCGGAGGATGTGTAGTAAGTTTCTCGGGTCTGTTTATTTCCTTTTGGGTGATTTCAAATGGAATTATAGGCTTAGATTTACAACACCCAGAATTGTTCAAATAGGATTGTTTACCAAACTATTTCTTGCCATGGAAATAATAATTGACTGACATCTTCATTTTCTTTCTTTGTTTTTTTCGAGACACAATCTCGCTCTGTCACCTGGGCTAGAGTACGGTGGCATCATCATAGTTCACAGCAACCTCAAACTCCTGGGCTCAAGTGATCCTCCTGCCTCAGCCTCCTGAGTAGCTGGGACTAGAGGCACCCGCCACTGTGCCTGGTTAATTTTTTTCTATTTTTTTCTTTAGTAGAGATGGGGTCTCACTCCTGCTCAGGCTGGTTTCAAACTCCTGAGCTCAAGCAGTCCTCCTGCCTTGGCCTCTCAGAGTGCTAGAATGACAGGCATGAGCCACCGCAAAGGAATAGATGCTTGTGGGTTTTCTTGTTGAGCTAGAAAAGGTGTCTTACAACTTTGTTCTCTTTTTTATATGTATATAACGGGTTTGAGTGATATTGCTGATTTCTTCAAACGCTGTTTTTGTTTCTTTTAAATGTCAGCACTGAAGGATCGTTAGAGGTCAGGAGTTCAAGACTTACCTGGGCAACATAGCCAGACCCCCATCTCTACAAAAAATTAAATTAAAAAAAAAATTAACCAGAGCTGGTGTTGGGCACCTCTGATCCCAGCTACTCTGGAGGCTGAGGTGTGAGGATGGCTTAAGCCTAGGAGTGGTGGCTTTTTTTTTTTTTTTTTGTGACAGAGGTCTTATGTTGACCAGGCTGGTCTTCAACTCCTGTCCTCAAGAGATCCTCCCACCTCAGCCTCTCAAAGTGCTGGGATTACGTGAGCCACTGTGCCCAGCAGAGCCCAGGAGTTTGAAGCTGCAGTGAGCTATGATCACACCACTGCACTTCAGTCTGAGTGACAGAGTGAGCACCCTGTCTCCAAATAAATGAATGAATGAATGAAATGACAGAGTGAGACCCTGTCTCTAAATAAATGAGCGAATGAATGAATAAATGAATGTGTATCAATCAATGTTGGTCCAGGCCACTTGCCTGACAAACAGACGCTGAGGCCAGTGACTCTAAGCTAAAGCCACCCTTGGCGTACAAAGGGAGATATTGAAGGCCCAGTTGGGTCTTTCTGGGGAGCCTTCCCCAGCAGGTGTCCCAGCTGCTCACACCCACCATGGAAGGAGCCTTTTGAACTAAGAGAAGCTGCACAGCACAAGCGACAGAAGCTGAAGATCCATATGTACCTTGAGGGGTTGGGTTGGGGGAAGCGATGCCCTTTCTGAGGTTGTATTTGTGGTTTCCTTGGGCCTATTTTTAGACATACGGGTTTGAGTTTTGCGACTGTTGTGTAGGTGCACTCAGTGTAATTTTTCCGTACTAAGAAATTTGTAAAGGTCAGGAGTTCTGTCTCCTGGACTCAGGGTTAATGAATTTGGGAGTTCATTTGGGTCAGAACTTTAATCTGAACCCAGCTGAGACTTTCTTGCTTGTGAGAATTGAAGGGATAATTTCCCTGTCACCAGGGGAGAGGAGGGCATGCAGGGCTCCCAGAGTTCATTCCTATGGCTGCCTAGGTGTCCCTGTCCTCCTTCTCCAGGGACTGACCCTCTCTAGGGGTTGTACCCCAACAGGGAGAGCATGGACCCCAAGCTTGTGTATGTGTTTAGCGTTCTAAATGTAGTTTGTCCGTCTGAACTGTGGGGAAGCAGGCTGCTTATCTGAGGCGATTAGAATATTTGTGGGTTTTTTTCCCCTTTGGATTCCTTTATCTGTTGAATATTGCAACGCTTTAATTCTAACTTCTGTTAAAACTTTGTAATTTTACTCCCTGTGTGAATGTGTAAGCTTTTTAGCTTCTTGGGCTTGAAATATTAAGTTGATTGAAAGACATGATGTGACTAAGGCAAGAAAATTCTGGAACCAAACAGAGTGTTTGTTCCTTTGGGCAAGAGAACTTCAAGATAAGAGATGAGTGTATTTATGTTCTCAAGTACATTTTTCATTTTTAGTTCAGTTTTTATATGTACATGTCCTAGAGTACTTTGAAATTTAAAAGGCTATGCTAATCCTATTGCGAGTGGATTCCCATTTTTACTGATAAGAGAAAAATGCAATTGAATTTCTCCTTTATTTGATATAGGAAAACTACTCAAAGCTTATATGTATCTTTGAAAATCCTAATAGATTTAAGAAATTAGGCCCAAACCCTAATACATTATAATATGTTACTCATTGCTGATAACACCTCCCAGTGTGACATGGTGGAAGGACACACTTTGCTGCAGCTTGTCATAGTTAGAAAGACATTTGAAAGTTTTCATTTTTATGGTTTGCACTTGGGGAACTGGTACTATTTTAAATGATTAAGTCTTAGAATGGTTTCCTATGTAGAAAATTTTAAATTTAAAAAAGCAAAAAGTAAGTTAATGAAAAATAAAGATTATTACTTAGTGAAATATGATTTATATAGACTTATCTGTTTATTTTTAAGAATTAATGCATGCAGAGGTTCAAAAAAATCCACAGTGGTAAAGTCTAACTTGAGAAGACTCAGCGCCAACATATCCTGGTCCACTCCAGTGCTCTTGCTCAAGCCATGCCCAAATACCCACTTTTGGTAATTTTTTGAGCATCCTGTCAGTGTTTTTTTAATAAAAACAAGCACTTGGAAATGCATGTTTTTCTTACTCGTGTTTGTTCTTATAATGGGTAGTCAGATCCACATTTTTTGATTTTGGCCGTGGACATCGTAAGCCTCACACTTCCCCCTTCTTGTGCTGCACACCTGGACAAGCTGTGTCAACGTTGGAACCACACGTCTCCTGGTGACCACAGGAATTGGTGCTCTGAGCATATTGTCCAGATCTTGACCACCACCGCGTGGGCCTGTGTTCTCTTGTGCTGACTTGCCAACCTGCTCTGCTGCCAATGGCCGGCATGCACTTTGAGCTGCTGCTGTGAGCTCTGTTTCTGTGTGTTGCATGCTGAGCATTACCAAGTCTGGGTTCTATGTTCATCTGACTGGAGTCAGCAGTTTTCATGGTTCCTTGGCATTTAGGAACAGGAAGATAGGATTGGGAACCTCGGTACAGCAGACCTGGGTGGTGTGTCTTGGCCTGGACCTATCTGTGTGTTGTAGAGTGAAGCCGTGACTACCTGTGTGCTTGGCCTTGGTATACAAGGTACTCACGGGAAGACTACTGCAAGAGGACTCATTTTTTAAAAAACGGAGAAAGAAAAGAGAGAGGGAAATCAGCCATTAGGTGGTGGGCTGAGTCCACACTCCTAACAGTACAGGGCTCATCAGGACCCTTAAGTGCTGCTGCTGTTGCTGCCCTGCCTCTATGGCGGCAGGGATGCTGACCCTCAGGATTATAGGGGACAATACCCATGGCTCCCCTGCAGCATTGCAAAGGGTTTATTCAAACCCAACTGAAGCCCAGAGTCCTTAAACGCTATAAAGCAACCATCTTAATGGGGGAAGCCCCTAAGCCTGATACTAGTGATTTGTGGCTCTCTAGAGGGACAAATTTATAAATATCAGAGCAGAGACGACACCTTCTCTCCTGAAATATATCCAGGGACAAAACAAACAAACAAACAAACAAAATCCAAGGTATGAAGGAAGAGAGGAAGGCAACAAAAGAAAAAATGCTGGGTCAAAGGTTCATAATTTGACCCAGTTGGAAATCTGAAATATTCTAAAGGAATTTACACAATAAAAAATATAAAAAGGGTCTCTACATCATAGGGTCTACTTAATTTTAATATCTTATGTAATGCATTAATTGACAAACCTTTATATAGGGTAAACCAATACTAGGGCTCAAATTATAGTTAAGCTCAGGAAACCCACCAAATTTAAGCAACATACTCCCTGATAATCTTAGGGGAGTTTCTGAATATAAAATAGAGGGCAATTAGGTGTGTCTCACCTTAACCATCATAACTGTTGTCTTGCCTAAATTCCTCATGGTCATAGCACCCATTGTCCTAAATATCTCATAGCAGGTAAGCTCTGAACCAGTGAGTCATAAATGAAATTTAAATTAAATCTTTGCACTTACAAATTGGTTTTGACACAATGGGACCCCACAGACCTTATTCCCCAGTTAAGTTAGTTACTATGGGCCAATATCAATTGAACAGTGCCTTGAAACATTGAAACCTATTTAGTCAAGGAGTAATTATTCCCAGTGCTTTTTGTAAAAGCCTAGCTTGGCCTGTTGTCTTTCTTTCTGTCTTTTCTCTTCTCTCTCTCTCTTTTTTTTTTTTTTTTTGAGACAATATCTTGCTCCGTTGCCCAGGCCAGAGTGCAGTGGCATCATCATAGTTCACTGCAACCGCAAACTCCTGCCTGGGCTCAAGCAATCCTCCTGCCTCAGCCTCTGGAGTATCTGGGACTATAGGTGTGCGCCACCATGTCTGGCTAATTTTTTTTTTTTTTTTTTTGTAGACAGGGTCTTGCTCTTGTTCAGGCTGGTCTCGAACTCCTGATCTCAAGCAATCCTCTGGCCTTGGCCTCCCAGAGTGCTAGGTTTACAGGCAGACATTTTCTAATTAAACAATCATGTCATATGCAATGAAGACAGTTATATTTCTTCTTTCCCAATCTGTATATCGTTTATTTTCTTGTTTTATTGCCTTAATTATACTTTGAGTATAATGTTGAATAGGAGTGGGAAGAGGGGACATCTTTGCCTAGTTCCTCATTTTACCAGGAAAGCATCTTAGTTTCTCACTATTAAGCATGATGTTGCTGGGTGCCGTGGCTCACCCTGTAATCCCAATACTTTGGGAGGCTGAGATGGGAGGGTTGGTTGAGGCCAGGAGTTCAAGACCAGTCTGGGCAACACAGCAAGACCCCATCTCTACAAAAATTTTTTTTTTCGTTGTAAAAAGTATGATGTTAGCTGTGGGTTTCTTGTAGATGTTGCTTTTCAAAAGAGTCTTCCTCTCTTTATTCCCAGTTTCTTATCATAAATGTATGTTGGATTTTGTCTGTAGCTTTTTCATTTTTATTTTTCCCTACTTTCATTTGTGATTATCAGTAATTTCTGTTCCCTCTTTTTTTTTAGTTAGCTTGAATATACATTTCTCAAATGTATTGATCTTTTCAAAGAACCAACTTTTGGTTTTTCTTAATTTGTCCTTTTATTATTTCTTTTGTCGTGTATACTTTGGGTTTAATTTGCTCTTTAATTTTTCATTGCTCTTGAAATTTCTCCTTTGAGTCATTTAGTAAAGTGTTAATCTCCAAGCATTTGTCAGGAGGGCTTTCCAACTATCTGTTATTGATATCTGGATTAATGGAGTTATGGTCTGAGGCATATTGTGTATGATTTCTATTCTCCCTATTTTGTTGTGTTTTTTTCCCCACAGTATAATTGTCTTGCTAAAAGTTCCTTGTAAACTTGAGAAGACTGTGTCTCTGCTATAGTTGGATGAAGTATTCCGTGGATTTCAGTGAAATCCATTTGTTTGATAGTGCTGTTCAATTCAGCCTTGTCCTTCCTGATTTTCTGCCTGCTGGGTCTCTTAATTCCTGCTAGAAGGGTGTTGAAGTTTCCAGCTATACTAGTGGATTCATGTATTTCTCTTTGCAGTTCTATCAATTTTTGCCTTGTGCATTTTGCCAGTCTGTTATTAAGCACACATACAATAAAGATTGCTACGTCTTAGAGAACTGACCCCTTTATCATTATGTAATGCCCCTTTTTATCTCTGTGAGTTTTCCCTGGTGTGTAGTCTGCCTTGTCTGAATTTAATAAAGCTATGCCAGTGTTTTCTTGATTAATGTTAGCATGGTATATCTTTCTCTATCCTTTCACTTTTAATCTATGCTTTATATTTAAACTATGTTTCTTAGAGACTACGTATACTGAGGTGTAATTTATAAATTCACTATGACAGTTTTTTCTATTATTGTATTTAGACCATTGATGTTTAAGTGATTATTGATATAATTGAATTAATATCTGCCATATTTCTTCCCGATATCTGTCTATTGCCCTCATTCTTTGTTTCTTTTTTGTCTTTGACCTTTTTTCTGACTTCTTTGGCCTTAATTGAGCATTTTGCCTGAGTCCATTTTTTTATCCTCTTTGCATATCAAACATATGTACTTTTTTTTTTTTTTTTTTTTTTTTTTTTTTTACTAATTTTAGTGGTTTCCTTTAGCAATATACCTGTACAAGTAACCCAAGTCCTCTTTCAATTAACACTATATAAGTTTATTTGCTGTGGAAGTACTTCACAACAGAGTATTCTGGATTCCTTCCTCTCTGTTCCTTATAATGTTGCTGTCATTCATTTCATGTATCTATAAGCTATAATTATTGTATAAATTGTTGCTATTATTTTTTAAACAAACTCTTATCTGTCAGATTAATTTAAAAATGGCCAAGTGGGGCCGGGCGCGGTGGCTCACGCCTGTAATCCTAGCACTCTGGGAGGCCGAGGCGGGCGGATTGTTTGAGCTCAGGAGTTCAAGACCAGCCTGAGCAAGAGCGAGACCCCGTCTCTACCAAAAATAGAAAGAAATTAATTGGACAGCTAAAAATATATATAGAAAAAATTAGCCGGGCATGGTGGCACATGCCTGTAGTCCCAGCTACT
>RJWJ010022830.1:0-26431 GCA_004363605.1 Indri indri | reverse complement strand
CTGAGGGTGGTGTGGGGACATCTCCCCCGACTTTGCAAGCTGGTGTCAGATGTGAGGACGCCCGACACCGACCTTCCCCAACTCCCCGGTGGGGCAACCTTCGCAGCCGGCTGTGCCGCGAACATCCCTGGAACCGCCAAGGATTGTGCTGATGAGAAAAACGCACATTTTTATCAAACACGAGCGTCCAAATAAAGTTCGTCCTCCTGAGCGAAGGGACCCTGGACGCTCGTGACTTGTTAACAGATCCTGGCAGAGCAGCATTGATACGCCTCGGTGGCTTCCGGAGAGCAAGTCAATGGGGAAGCCGATTTTAATTCTTCGTAATCCTATGTCCGGGGGGCGGGCCGCGGGAGGAAGGGAGGAGAGGTTTCTGGGCGTGGCTGGGAGCTGCCTAGACCCTGTTCCTGGTTCTGTCCACGTTCCCAGCTGGGACGTGAGGTGACTTCTACTCCCCGCTACCTAACAGGGCAACCTCCTCCCTTCGCTCCCTGTAAGAGGAGGGGACATAAAACCTAGTGGTAGGAGAAGCAACCTGACAGAGGTTCAAGAGAGTGACACACCCTCGTCCCTGGTCTGCTGGTACCTGCTGGATTGGGGGACGCAGGATTTGCAGCAGCCCCCGGGAGGTTGGAGGGAGCAGCAGCCGCCAGAGCAAAAGTGCAAGATGCAAACAGGCTCCGGAGGCGGCAAGGATGGAGACAAGGGCGGCAGGTGAGGTGGGAAATCTCAGCCGGGCCCAGCCGGGTCACGGAGGGCTTTGAGACCCAGCGCACATGGCACCTGTTTTACTATAAATGGCATGGAAAGCTCCAGAGGGCGTTAAGCAGGAAGTGGCCAGATCGGACTGAATTGCTGATAAAAGTTTGTTGGATGCCGAGAGATAGGAACACTCATACACTGCAGGTGGGACTGCAAACTAGTGCAACCTCTGTGGAAAGCAATACGGAGATACCTTAAAGAGATACAAGTAGATCTACCATTTGATCCAGCGATCCCACTACTGGGCATCTACCCAAAGGAAAAAAAGACATTCTATGAAAAAGGCATCTGCTCTCAAATGTTTATAGTAGCACAATTCACAATTGCAAAGATGTGGAAACAACCCAAGTGCCCATCGATCCATGAGTGGATTAATAAAATGTGGTCTATGTACACCATGGAGTTCTACTCAGCCACAAAAAACAGTGGTGATCTAGCACCTCTTGTATCATCCTGGATGGAGCTGGAGCCCATTCTTCTAAGAGAAGTGTCACAAGAATGGAAAAACAAGCACCCCATGGACTCACCATCCAGTTGGAACTAATCGATCAACACTCATGTGCACATATGGAAATAACACTCACTGGAAACCAAGCAGGAGGGAGGGGGAGGAGGGGGTGGGTAAATTCACACCTAACAGGTACAGCGCACACCATCTGGGGGATGGGTACATTTATACCTTTGACACAAACAGTACAAAAGCAATTTACATAACCAAGTCATTTATAACTCTGTAATATTCTGAAATAATAAAAAAAGATGACTGGGTCTGCCGTGGTGGGTGTCAGGACACAGGAACAGCAAGAAGGGGGCCAACATCTCGGGCCGGGATTCGGGTGTTACCCGTGGAGAGGCACCAGCGTGGAGAGATTCCGGAAGCGTCAGCAGAGGACAAAAAACCTTGAGGAGATCTTGGAGGCGGGAGGGAGCCCAGGAGGACTGGGGATCTCACCCCAGATCCTGGCTGGGAGCCGGGCGCTAGAGGCCCTTTGGCAGGTGTATCCTCTACCGATGGAACAGGTGATAGAGCCGCCACCTCGCTGGGGGGCCACAGGTGCCAGTGGGCAGGCCACGGGTCCCCGGAGCTTGACAATACGCAGATCTCTGGGGACTGGGGCTCAGGGACTTGCCGTCCTGACAGCCACCTGCCATGTGCCAGGGCTGCAGGAGGGTAGGGACCCTCAATCCTGGACGACCCCACAGAGTGGATGGAGCCAGGGCCTTTCCGTGCCCTGCCTGAGCGCGGCCTCCCTCTGTGCTGCGAGTGTGAGAGTGTGTGTGTGCACGTGTAGCTGTGCGCATGCGTGTTGTGTGTGTAAGTGCGTATGTGAGTGCGTGGTGTGTTCACAACTGTGCATGGGGATGTGAGAGTGTGCTGTGTGAGTGGGTGGTTTTTAAGTGTGTATGAGTGTGCAGAAATTTCTCTAAGTGCACGAGTGTGTCTAACTGTGTACAAACATGAGCGACACTGTGGCATGTGCATATACACGTCTGCATACATGTGTAAGCATGTGAATGTGTTGCATAACTGTGAGCGGGTATAAGTGTCTATATACGTGTGTAAGCGTGTCAGCATGAAGGTGTTTTATAACCATGTGTGAACATGTATAAGTGTCTGCATGTGTGTGTAACCATGTCAGTGTGAACATGTTGCATAACCGTGTGTGAACATGTATAAGTGTCTGCATGTGTGTGTGTAAGCATGTCAGTGTGAACATGTTGCATAACCGTGTGTGCACATGTATCAGTATGTGCATACATGTGTATAAGCATGTCAGTAGGAACGTGCTACATTGCTGTGTATGACCGCGTGTGAGTGTATATGTGTCGTGCACATAGATGTGCTGTGTGCATCTGTGTATAAGCGTGAGGATGTGTGTACAAGTGTGTGTCTAAGCGTGTACGAGTGTGTTTAAAAACCCAGCACCACCCCCACCCCTATTCCTGGGGTCATGACTTTCACCCCCGGGCATTTCCCGAGTGTCAAGCCAGAGTGGCTTTTATGCAGAGAGTGTTCCCAGGTTTTCCTCTCCGTTT
Organism: Indri indri; assembly: GCA_004363605.1. Taxonomy (NCBI): domain Eukaryota; kingdom Metazoa; phylum Chordata; class Mammalia; order Primates; family Indriidae; genus Indri; species Indri indri. The sequence continues at coordinate 23,632 of RJWJ010022830.1, read as the reverse complement.
TCTATGAAGACACTGCAGAGGGTGGAGAATCTCCCGCTGGTAAAACGTGAGCTCGGGCGGGATGATCTTTCTTCCTCGCCCCTTCCCGACCGGCACTCCCGGCTGGAGGCCTCTGAGGCCGGGCTCTGTCTTCCTGCTCTCTGACTTCTAACAAAACCTGCTGCAAATTTAGGGCAGAAAGAACAGACCTTCCCTGCAGTCAAAAAAACTCAGGCAAGGCGACTACAAAACCTCCCCCCAAAGCAGCCTCCAAGGTAAGAGCAGGACTCAGTTCCACCTCTCTGTTCAAATGCAAAAACGATCCCGGCAGCGGACATTCCCATCCCGCCAGGAGCCTTAATTATGCAAATCAGGACAGGGGGCCTTTGGAGAAACTGCTTTTCTGCCCCAAAGCTTCCCAAATCCTCTGCCCTTCCCCCTCTTCCCAGACGGGGCGTGCATCTTCTCCGGGCTTGGTGGGTGCAGGTGGGCAGGCAGTTAGTACGTCCATCCGTCCATCCGCAGCCTAAGGAGCAAATTACCCAGTAAACGGCCCACCCGAGTCAATCCATAATTCGATGGCCACGGTTGGCTTTAGATATTTGGCACGATTGCCGCAAGAAGTACATTTTCAAAACTTCATCTAGACGCAGTCAGACCACATGGGGGGCTGTATCCTTCACGTCGGGGACCAGCTGTCTGCGCCACGGCCCAAATTGGATTCTCCGTGTCCCATCCTCGCGTGGAGCTGCGATTCCAAGTGACCGGGATCGATCACCCCCACCCTGCCCCGGGAGGCAGACAGGGGACCCCGCTCACGACCACGTCGGCGTCGGGGAGACCAGGGTGGCCCTCGTCAGTCTGTGGGCACCCCCACCCCGTGTCAAATTAATTTCTGCGTCATCCCCAAATTCGATCAGATGGGGACCCCCGTGGAACGAAGAAGGCGTCAGACGTCCCACTCTTGACAAATTGCTGTGCTTAGCGCTGCGCATCCAGGCGGGGTGTCGGGCCTTGCTAATCTCACCGCTAATTCTCAATTACCGTAAAATGAAGCCATAAATCACGCAGACAGGAGATCGATGGAAACCTCGTTTTCCGGGTGATTGGCAGCCTCTGCGAAGGGTCGCCCAGAGTTGGTTTAAGGTGACCGCGTCTCCGAGGGGGGCGGGGAGGGGCCGCCGCGTCTGGGGGACGTAGGGGGACAGGGACCCTCGTCACCCCCACCCCACCCACCGCCGGGATCCCCAAGGGGAGAAAAATCCAGGGACAGCGCCAAAGTCAGCCCACGAGACATCCAATTCTTCTCCTTCTTATACCTGCCGTAGTAAATGAGAAACAAATTAAATTTCACTCCAGTATCTCCGCGGAAACCATTTAAATTTTTCATGGAAACTAAGTTGTCCCCAGACAAATGGCCCCCTGATTCTATGAAAATATAGTGCGGGCTCCGGGGACAGAAATAAATTCGTGTCACTCTGGATATGCCTTTCTCTGTAATGTCATTCACCGCGGACGCTAAATGAGGCGCCCACGGAACACAATGGCTGGGCGGTGGGCGGGGGAGGGACAGCGTGGGGTCCCCTCCCTCCTGCCTGCCACACGCCAACCGCTGCCACCGGGGCCTGCGGCCTGGCGTCCGCTCTCTCCCCCACCCCACCCCGTTATTAATTTGCAGTCTGGGTTTCGCATTCATGAGGCAGAGATTGAAATGTAAATGAGCCTCCGCCACGACAAAAGTCATCGCGCTGGTGGCCCACGGTGTCAGAGGGACTCCCCGCCGCCGCCGGGAGGAGCAGGAACGGTAGTTGTCACCTGGAGAGATGAGGGTCCCTAAGCATCAATCACCGTGCCCGGGGAAACAATGAATAAAATCGCGCCCTGGCGGCGCGGCAGGCGGGGAGATTTCAGGACGACCACGTTGCTACTACCTGTTGTCTAGAGCGAGAGAGGTGGCTGCCTTGGTCACACGCCGACGGGTCCCCTCTCCTCTCTGCCCTTTTCGATGCCCGCCGTGGGTATTTAAATTGGGCCTTTTTTTCCTTCCCTTTTTGTCATCTCAATTAATCTCCTCTCTGGGTCCCCCGGGCCTCCCTTTGGAGGTGCCGACAGATGGAGGTTGCAGCCCAGCCCGCCTGGAGGAGACGGGGCCACGGAGCTCGCCCCCCGAGTCCCCCGGGGTCCGCGGTGGCTCAGGGAGGGTTTTTATGTTTTCATTCGGTGGCTCAGACTGTGTGTCCTCAGCTCCGTAAAGCAGAGAAGAGACTCCAAAGGGTTAATCCTAGGGCTTCAAAGATTGCAGGTCACGGGGACCCACCTGGCAGGCGTCCCACCCCCAAGCCTGCCCACCGGCCAAAGAGCCCCCTCAGCGCCCAAACGGGCACCCCTCTTTCTCCGTCCTCCTTCCTTCCTTAGCTAGCGAGTGTGGCCCTAGCGGCCTCCACGCCCCTAATTCTGCTCAGAGCAATCACAGAAGCCCTGCCCGATGGCTAAGGAGGGGCTCCCGACAGCCACGAAGCCACGCGGGTGCTCATCGTGCATCGGAAGCTTTCTTAACACGTTGGAGTGTAATGACTATCCTTTAGGTGAGGTCCTCTTCTCGTCCTCAGCAGGGGAGACTGAGTCACGGGGATGTTGACTGATGTGCCATAGGCAGGGCAGGTTTTAAACACAAGCTATCAGCAGCCACATGGGGCCGCCTCGCCACGGCTGGCTTGGTGTTCCTGGAATGGGGGTCTCCATCCATAGAAACCCGATATGGGGTCTTCAGGAAACACTGCGTTCGTGCAAGCAGGTACCTACCTCTCAGGTGCTGCAGGGTGAACTTCTTCAATGCCCTGGGTGGTCTCACGATTGCACAAAGCCGCTGTGGCCCGCAGACTCGAGGCGGATTCTGGCACCACCCAGAACTGGGCCGTGCATGGACCTTCTCCAGACGCCTCCCTGCCTTAACCGTGGGAACGGAGCCACCCCAGAGATGCACCCAGCCGTCTCCACTCCCCCAACTGCAGCAGCCATTTGGACAAAGAGAGCTTAAGAAAGAAAAAAAAAAATAGACAAACTCCAGATCATGATGGAATTATGAAGAATTGCCCGTTCTATGAATGCAAATGTTGAGGTTTGCTGCAGAACCCATACCTGCATGAGTATCCGCAGGTGGGCTGCTGTAGCCGTCCCTGTCCTTGAGGACAGCACACCTAGCTAGACACCCACGCAGGTGCAGCTTTTACCCTCAGAGTGCGCGATCGACAGCCACCACGTGGAGGAGATGCCCCACGCGTGTCAAATTCTGAGAGTCCCCGGGCAGGGATATATGGAATACTCAAACGCCGATTCGCGAGCACAGGTGTGGAGGTGGGTCCCTGGAGGTCACCTGGAGCTCTCAGGTTGGAGCCTGGCAGAGAGGCGTCTTGTGGAATCGTCTCGGGTGACCCATCTTCATCCTCCGCTTCTCCCTCCCGGGAATGACCTGAGTCTTGGAGAACTTGGGCTGGGACACTCTGTCCCATGGGGGTGCCCCCTTGGGACGCCGGGTCTGGACTGCTAGACCGTGCAGGTGCTGAACACGTCGGCTCTCCCCATATGAGAGGGAGGTCACCTCTTCTTCCTGTCCTCTTTCCTTATTAGGAGGAGGATAAGTTCAACTTCAGGGGCTTATCCGGTCTCTGGTCCAGCCCAGGGAGTCCTCAGCATCGAACCGGCTGGTTTTGGGCTCTTCTGGGAACCTTAAGAGACTCTCTCTGTCTCCCCAGATTTTGCTCATTTTCCTACAGGGAGAACAGGAGGAAAATCTAAGCATTGGAAACTCACCTTACCTAGTTTGCATTTTACCTTTTGTAGCTGGGCACAGCACACTCTCAATTTTTTTATCGTTCACGGCATTGGTAGATTTTTCTGGAGCATCTCCGCCGTTGTTCCTGATACGCCTAGGTTCATTAGCACGGAAAATGCTAAGTGTAGACTTGCCGTAGGATCCGGCCACTTCCCTGCTAGTTATATCCCCAAAAGGATCGCTGACGGGGACTCGAACAGGTATCCATCCACGGACATCCGCAGTGGCCAAGAGGTGAAAACAGCCCCGGCGACGTCGCACAGGTGCCTGGATAAACGGCGTGTGTGAGATCCAGGGGACGTGGAGTATTATTTAGCCACAAAAAGGGATGAGGCTCTGACGCCCGCGACAACGCAGATGGACCGCGAACACATCTCCCTCCGTGAGAGACGCCAGACAGAAAAGGACAGGTCTTGCGTGTTCCGTTCCTATGAGGAACCTCGATTAGGAAAATCCAGAAAGACGCAGAGTGAACAGAGAGGTTGCCAGGGGCTGGGGAAAGCGTAGTCCGGGGTGTGGTTGTTTCACGGGTACAGAGTTTCTGTTTGTGGTGGAAAAAAAAAGTTTTGCTTTGGACGGGGGTGACGGTTTGCACAACATTGCGAATATATTTCATGCTGCGGAACCGTACGCATTAAAGTGTGCAAACTGGAGATTTTTATGTTCTGTATAGTTGGCCACGATTTTAAAAGACCCACACTTGTCAATATGCATGTCTAGATCCAAAGAGTGGCCACAGCGTTGCAGAAAAAGCATAATGCAAAGACCATGGAGAAAGAACTCTGCCCCGAGACACCTTGGAACATGGTGCCACGCCGTGGCGTGGTCACAGGGTGTCTGCCCCGCCGCCGTGTGATTCCAAGGAAGCCCACAGCTTCCAGGTCACCGCCCCCTGCCCCTGGGGGTAAGAGGGTCCCGTCCAGTGCTGAGTTTGCGCAGCGCCCCGCCGGCAACCACGGCCCCCTGACGTGGGACTCCCTGATCCTTCCCTCCCCCACCGCCCATTGTCTTCCCTTACGGTGTCTCCAAACATCTTTTAAATTGCTTATCAAGTGGGTAGTTATTGCATCATAAAATCTTCAAAGCCATTCCCCAGTTCCACTCAGTCGCGCAGACGAACTTTTATAGGATGATGCATCGCCACGGATTATGCTAATCAGCTTGTTAATAGCTCCGCTGGCGTTTCCCCCTAAGAGCATTAAAACCCACCGGCCCCCTCGAATGGATCCGGGGATGTTTTATACAGGCGGGGAACCGGGGCCCGTCATGACAAGGCCGGTGAATAACGGCAGACACTCGGAAAACTAAAGAAACACTCCACTAAATTATTTATACGTTAATCAGAAATACAGGGGTTGAGCAGTATCATTAGTTCAGCGCTAATTGTTTTATGGATTCGTGGTGAGTCACAGGTCTGAATGTGGAAGGAGCCTGCAGTTTTCCCTCATCCTATTATCCTGTGCCCAGACGCCTGTTTCCCCGGCCAGACGGCCAGACCGACCACTGCTTGGCAAGGCCGGGAGATCCCCGAGCCGTCCCTTTGTGTGAATTTCAGCATTAAAATACGGCTCTCCCATTTCTGCCCAGAGACGGGTGCCGGAGATTTCATGCATATGTGGCTCCAAGCTGTGCCTTTTATGCAACACATTTTCCCAAAGTGTTCCAAGTGATTTTTACACCATTTTTCACTTAAAAAAAAAGAACCCACGGCATCACTCGGTTTAAATGCACAATGCTGTGAACATTTCACGTGGACGGATTTGAACAGGGCGGCCCAGAGGGCATCTCCGCTGGTGCCAAGGAAGCCCCACGCCCCGGGGTTCCTGGACACTTCCTGAATCTTGTCAACCCCGAGTGAGAGGTTATTTAAATACGTAGGGGCAGCCCCGAAAAGCCACTGTGCCGTGCACTTTACTCACAATTTTACCAACCACGGAGCAGATTGTGTGGACAGCCTCCCACCCATTGCTCTGGTGAGAAGAGGGTGTCCACGCTAGGACGATGAGGATGGCCGGATACAACACGTTGCACTGGCCCGGCGATGGCTACAGCAGCTTCTTGGTCACGTATACACCGGGCGCAGGGAGGAGGGCCCCACGCACCACGCAGAGCCACGCGGGGAACCGGCACGTGCCGTGGGAGGCAGGGTTTGTAGTAACGAGAGGGTGTGGCGGCCCCGGCTCCTCAGGAAGGATGATGGTGATGGTGCCCTGTGGATAATGCACGGGTCGGCAGGGAACTGGAGGTGATTCTTGGGGACCGGTAGGAACTGTGCCACGTCCCCTTGAAAAGGAGGGGTGTTCGGTGATGACGCCTTCTCCGTGGGAACAGAGTGGGAAGACGTGAGATCGTGGTTAGGCCACCAGCAAGCCTCTGTTTACATCTCAGACTTGAAGCGGGAGCAGGGGATGGGGTTTCTGGGAGCTGGGACAGGGAAGGAGGTTTCCAGCAGGTGGAGAGAGAGCCAGTGTGGAGGTAGCCACGTGGCCGGAGCTCTCTCACTCAAGCTCCCTGCACCCCCACGACGTGAGGAGTGACCCAGGCAAACCACTCCCCAGACTGACCACGGCCCCTTCTCCCTTCCTGCCTTCTTCTCTGCTGCTCCCAGCCGGCTACAGCCAACCAAAGCCAGAGACGCAGGGGCCCCATGCACACAGCCCTGTACGCCAGCCTGCAGCCACTGAGCAGGACAGAGAAGGTGACAGTCACTCCAGAGGGGACCCAGACCCCAAGCAACACGTGGATGTTGAGCACCTGTTCTCACCTCACCCTTTCATTATTAATTGATCAATTCGTTGATTGATTAATTATTAAATAAGGGTGAGAGAGTGTGGCCAGTGATGCATATGTAAAGAGCAAAACAAACAAACAAAAAGATACAGGTGGAATATGTAAACAGAGAAAGCACAGCAGATTTTAGGGCAGTGAAAGCAACTCTGTGTGATCCTATAACAGTGGGTACGTGAAATCACACGTCCGTCCAAACCCATAGAATGTGCAACACCACATGCGAGCTCCAAGGTAAACTCACAACGTCAGTGCATAGTACTCGGTGTTGGCTCATCCCTTGTAACAAATGTCCTATGTCCATGGAAGCTGCGAATGAAGGCAGAAAAACGAGAGAGTAGATGAGAACTCTGAATTTTCTGCTTTCTCTATCTGCAAACTTAAAACCGTTGTACAAAAATTAAATATGCAAATTAAAAGAACAAAGCGATTTCCCTCTGGACTACCTACGATCTGGCCGGGAGACAGAGAAACTGGCCACCGTGATGCTGCGTAAGACCTGTGTGATGGCCACAGTCGAGGCTCACGGAAACAACAGGAACGCCTTGAGCTTCCACGCAGGTGGGAAGAAAGTCCCATGGGCCGTCCCTGGAGAGGTGACGCCACCACCTTTAAGAGAAGCCATCCGGCCATCACCTCCGAGGGAAGGGACGATGTCCGGCCAACATCTAACATGGTGGGCACCACGGTGAGACCGCCCTCCCGCAAGGACAGGCAGGTGGAAACAGCCGCGCTCTCTCCATAGCCCGTGTTCGGGTCCACGCCTGGAGGGGCTTCTCTCCACGCCTGCCTATCTAAGGTCCTCCCCGCTGAGAAGCCCAGCGGAGGACCACTGGCTGCGGCCAGTAATTTGCACACCCCGGCGGTAGACTCGAGCGGCGCGGATCAAATCGAGAAAGCGGCCTCAGACAGGAGGAGAAATTCTCCGAAGATCAGAGTGTCGTCTCCATCATTATAATAATATTCCACTCCTCACCTTCAAAGCGCTGTGCCGACGCCGACTGATCAATTAATCATGCTCTTATCTTTTCTGATTGGACTCCTGCTATGCGGGTCAGAAAGGCAGGGCCACGTTCGGCTCGAGTGAGCAGTCTTTAAAGTCCATGCAGACGTGGGTATATTCTGAATTTCCCCGTGCAGAAGCAACGTCTGCAAAGTCCAAGGAAGGAGATTCTGCACCACAGTTCATTGTTGTTTGATTGCTCTATTTTTTTTTTTTTTTTCCTTTTTGGATAAACGGAGATGATTTTTGGAGGCGCACATTCCTACAACGGGGCTGGTGATCCAAGGGAGAATGCATTGCTTTTATTGTATTTATTTATCCTCAGTTTCATCTCCTGGTTGTGCTTCTGCAAAGGCACAAAATATTTCTTGCATTTCTCCTAAGTCCTGGAGGCTTTGCAGAACACCAGGCTATTTGCACTATTTTGACTGGTTGGAGGCACCACCCTCCTGGGTGTGGCCATACCACCTCGGACGTTCAGCTGTAGGAACAAAAGTGTCAGGAACCGTCACCCCCTCAGTCTAAAATTAAGCCTTTTCCTGGTCACCGTGTCGTGTTCTATTTGACGTAAGGGTCCAGATATCTTCGTAGTGCAAAAGAGAAAAACGAAGTCTCTTATTTCAAAGTGCTGCAGATGCTACTTCTCCCAATGGGGACAAACCGACGTGCACAAACTACACTGTTTTTCACATAAGCTGGAAAAACATTGGGCACGTACAGCAGAAATGAAAAAAAGGAACTGAAGGATGCCTAGAGAAGAGTGCCGTGGAAAGAGGCAGTTTCTCTCTATTTCGTTTTGTGCTTGTTGTTCTAGTTCTTTTCTTGTCTCTTGTTCATTTTTTTAAAAATAAGGCTTAATCTCAAGACCAATTCAAAACCGGCAACCTTCCACGTGCCCACCTGGAAGAGCAAGTCTTCTGAAAGAAGAACCCGTGGCTCAGGTCTCCAAATGTTCCACGACCCCAGGTTTTCCAAAAGTCCTGCAAGAGAACAGAGGAGCCAGAACGGTTGTGGTACCCAAGTCAGGGGCTCCTCCAAGGGGTAATGCAAGAGTCCCATTTTATCGTGGATATATCGGGGCTCAGTAGAAGACATGCTCTTGACACGCCACGCTGGAGCCACTGTGACTTCTCAGCATGTTCTTCACAGAACTTCAGAGGTCTCTGGGCAGATCTGGAGGCTCCAAGCTTCCTTTCCCTCTGTCCAGACTTGGCCGCTGGGTCATTTCCTGTGTTCTCAATTTCCACCACCTTCTGGATGGAGGTGGGAGAGGGCTGGGTCTTTGCCATTTAAACAGCTGGACACGGTACACCTTCAACCTTGGGAGTTAAATGCCTGACAGCCTCTCTGATGGTTGAAAGTCTGAACTTTCGAGAGCTGAACTCTCTAAAGTCTTCCATGAACATCACCCAAGGTTGAAGCCCTTGGGAAGTCAGGGTGGGGATGACAAAAACAGCCCTGACTCTTCTCTAGAGAGTACAAGGATATCATGTTTGGGCGCCAGACACATCGTGAACAGTTGCGGAGATTGCTGCCTTTCATCCTGCGCCTTGGTCTGAGCTCCCCTAGAAGCAGACCCTGAGATGAGGAGTTGAGTGTGGGCTTCTCAAGGAGGTAGTCCTGGACAGACCAGCAGGACAGTTACATCAAGAGAAGGCAATGAGCAGTCATCATTGTGACAGTGAGGACAACCATGCCTCAGTCTTGCTGGACACCCTCGGGAGATGACGCAAGACATGCCTCAGAGTTGGTTCAACCAAAGAGTGACCAAGCGCCAGTAGATACCTACAAATCTTCATCACTGGCTAGATGTTCCTCCCAGGCATGTTAGCTCCACAGAAGAATTGCCCAACCAGCAAGGGCTGAGGAAACCATAGAAAGTTCTCGGGTGGGTGCTCACAGAAAGAACCTTTCAGAAACTTTGGAGAGTTGAGTGCACTTCAGGGAATACATGCTCAGTGTCCTGACAAGGTCTGCGATATCCTTGCCACCACCCTATAAGCTACTAGCCACCATCACCTCTATTTAATTGCTCCTACTTCCCAGATTTAATTTTACTTCCATGAAAATCTGATGGTGGGAACAGCCCTTCCAATGTAATAATAATTCACCTTGGCGTGATCAATGATTGTGACTCTCTTTTTTTATTGAGTGTTAAGTGTGGACGAGGAGTCTAAGGTATCTAAGATTTGTAAAACCACGTAGTTATCTCTCTGATAACTGGGATGGGGGTAGGTTTGGAGTATGGCTGTTCAAAATTCACTCTCAAACAGAGTTGAGGGAATTCCAAGTGTGAGCACCAGAAGGAAACCGAGAACCACTGAATGTTAGAATAAGCTTCTCTGTTGAGGAGAAAGGTGCATAAATCATAAAAGCCGTCCCCATGAATAATCACAAAGAGAGCACACCTGGGTACCCAACCCAGGCGTGGAGACCGACAGGACTAGCACACACATCCACGCCTGGTCACTCTCCCTCCCAAAGGAGAGACGTTCCGGCTGCTTTCATACTTTGTAAGACGGGAACCACCCGGTGTGCAGCCCTCTGTTATCAGCCCGGTTTGTGAGATTCATCCACCCTCTTGTGCACAGTGGTGGTTCATTTATTCTCATTGCTTCATAATATTCTATGCCTGAATATACCGTGATTTGTTTATCCATTCTACTGTCGGGATCGTGTTGATTGTTTTTGGCTGTTACGAATTATACTGCTGTGAACCTTCTTGCATGTTTCGGGTGCACCTATCCACGTCCTTCCCCTAGGTACACATCTAGAAGCAGAATTGCTGGGGCACAGACCCTGCCTATGCCCCACCTTAGTAGATATACCCACGTGGTTTTCACACCAATTACGCTCCCTTTCGCCACATGGGAGAGGTCCAGTTGTTCCGGAACTTGCCAACACAGGGTACTGTCCGCCATTTTCCTTTTAGCCAGTCTGGTGGGAGGCTGATAATTTGGCCTTGCAAGTTTTAACCTGTTTTTCCATGTTTATTACCAATTCTCACTTTTTAAGGAGAGAACATCACATGGTTTCCCAAGGGCACACAGCAAATCTGTGACAAAGTCAAGACCCAATGGCCTGCCTAATTCTCAACTCGATGACTTTTCCATGCCACCGACAAAGCCACCACCTGGCAGGTAGGGTCAGCAACACTGGCTGTCCACTCATCACTGCCTCTTTGTCACACACACTGCGGTTATTCATTCTCATGGTCGGCACGATTTTAGGCACAGCCTCGCGCAGCCATCAGAACAAAACTGTGCAAAATACGCGAGTGCCAACGCCGCCACACCGTGTGATAGAGGGACAGAGATTAAAATTGTGGCAGATCTTCCTTGGTCCATATTCTTTTTCTTTCTTTTCCCAAATATCCTCTTTCCTCTTTAGCTACAAGAGAAAATCTCTACTGAGCTGCAGTGGGCAGAATTGCAAACACCGGGCTGCAGCCCACCCAACGTTTGCTATTCCCCAAGACAGGGCCAGGAGCAGAGTGACACCTAAACAGAAAGGGTGGCTCAGTTTCCCTTAGGATGCTCAGCCCCAGGAGGGGGGTTGTAATGGATTAAACGGTGGCCTCCCCCAAAATGGTGTGCTCAAATCCTAAGCCCCGCTCCTTGTGGATGTGTCCTTATTTGGAAATGGGATATTTGCAGGTATAATTAAGAATAAGTGAAGATGCCGCCATATTGGATTAGGGCAGACCCTAAATCCAATTACCAGTGTCCCCATAAAAAGATGACAGGGCCCTAAAAACCCACACAGGTATGAGGCCCCCATGGAGACGGAGGCAGAGATTGGAGTGATGCGTCTGCAATCCTCGGAACACCCAGAGCCCCAGAGGAAGGAAGGGTCTCCCTCCAAGTGTCCAGAAGGAACCAACCCTCCTGACACCTCGATTCCAGACTCCCGGCCTCCAGAACCAAGAGAGGATCAATTTCTGCTGTTTGCAGACACCCAGTTTTCAGCCCCCAGAGACTCGTATGGAGGTCTTGAGTCCGGGCGTGGCAATATCTCCAGGTGACGGTGCCAGGAGCAGGGGACGGGCCGCCTGTTGGTGAAACCCCAGCCTGGCCACTTCCTCACCCGTAGGCTGTTGCAAAAAAGCTGAGGCCAAATCCGCAAGGTTGTCAAAAGCTCCTCTGGGCAAGTCAGGCAGCTACAAAGCAGGAGCTGTGCCGCCTCCTCTCATTACGGCGCCGAGAAGGGGCCTGTGATATCCGCAGGAGCACCCTCCGACGCCGGCCTCTTCCCCACGCCGCTCTCGCGTTATGAATAAAAACATGAAATTAGTTTTATGTCAGAAGAACAACCCCTAGGACACTTGTAACTTATAATTATGATTTCTAAGCTGTTCGACTTGTCAGTATCAAGAAATTCACAGCAGAGACTTCCCACGGTTTATGGGCTCAGACACTCCATGCTCGCTGCAGAAAATTAACCACGAGTCTCTCTCATCTGCATTCTGATTTATTAACTGCCGTGGGGAGCAGAAACTAGGAAAATGGACCCCCGGCCACAGAGTTCCCAGGGCGGTGGCCGGGAGGGCCCCGTGGACACATCTGGTGATGTCCCCCAAAGAGCGGAGACCAGCGTTGGTGAACCTGCCTTACCCGAGGGCCACGTCCAAAGTCTGCAGGGAACCCCTCATCCTTCCAGAGGCAAAAATCATTCCAGATACAAAACGCGGGGGTGAGAGAGGCAGTGATTTGGGGAACACGCACCGGCCAACCGCACCCATGATCTCCGGTGTCTACCTTAGAGCCGCCCAACCTGCCTGTCTGTAGAAACAGGAACGTCATCACGTCTGGGTGCTGGTGATGTGGTTCTGCTCACCTGGGGCCCACCCCGGAGCTGCGGAGCCAGGACACCTGCCCTTTCCGGATGTGAGTCCCACCACATTTGACATCTCTCTCAGTTTCTACCTTGTAGGATCACCACAAAACCTGGGCAGTCGGCACGCAGTAGGCTATCAGGCGTGACTGGCCAAGATCTGGCACCTGCTGACATCACCCCCATGGCCCACACCTGTGCACCAGGTACAGCTTTCTCCGTGTGTGAGCCTGACTCTGCTGCTTACCACCGAATGGCCTCAACCCATCATCACCACCTCCACCAGCTTCATCTGTAAAATCATAGCCCGGGACCCCAAAGGGAAAGAGAATCTGAGAGACCGTGTGTCCCAGCGGAGTGCGACCACCCACAGCTGTCTCCTAACCACCAGCAGGTGGAAGCCACCATGTGTTGACGTTCTAGGTTGGCTGGGCCATGCTACACACATGTTCTCCTGCATGAAGGTGGCCTTCTCACCTCACCTGCGGTGAATCGTGAGTGAATTCCCGGAAAGAGTGATTGACATTTCCTAGAGCACCTTCCGGGCAGCCACGCATGGGTTCACTCAGTCATTCAACAAGCATTCGCTGCAGATCTACACGGGATGTTTCATACAAGCCCAAATAGGACCAGAAACACCACCATGGCCTCCAAGGAGCCGGGTAGCTGGGAAAACAAGATACTGCACCACGGTGCCACTCAGTGCTGAAAGGAATCTTAGCTTCTGTGGACAGGTGGCTTCCCAGGTGATGGATACACCGAGTATCTGGTATCTGCTAAACAGGCCTGGGAGGCAGGTGTCATCACCCTGCAAGGAGGCAGAGTGTGGATGGAAAGGCTTAGGAAGTGCCCAGGTGGGGTGAGCCCGTGAGAGACAGAGCCCCCGTCCAAACTCACCTGGGGACGTGAGCCGCCCACACTGGACATTCCCCACCCGGAATCTCCAAGGACTTTCAGCTCTGGCTTGCAAGGTGCAAGGGACACGGTCCCCCAGATTGCAGATAGCACAGAGGGTGACATTCGGGAGTGCAGGTGTGTGTGCATTTCAGGTGTGTGCCTAACCCACGCCTCATGCAAATAGCCAAATGCTGTAACCCCGTTTAAACTCCAAGTCCCTCGTGTTTTATGAATAAAACATGAGACTCACACTCAGATATTTCCCCTGCACGTCCAAACCTCCTGGAGATGTCTTTCCTACGCCACGGTTCACGCCTGGGTCCTCCCGGCTCAGTCTGAGAGGGCACCGGGGCGCCCCCACCCTGCGAAGAGCTCAGGTGTGGAGACCACCCCAGCAGCGGCACCTTCAGAAGTGTCTGAGCAGCTCCCATGGGCGGCCCCAGTTCTCCGCTCCCCCTGACACGTGCCATAGCTGGTGTCATCTGTCTGACACCAAATCTCTGATTCGACCTGGACCAGTTCCCTGTCCTGCAAATTCGGAGACAGCCATTGAGAATCAACATTGCTTTGAACGGCTGCCCTTTGATGTGCATGGCAGGTGGACCTCGAGATGGGGGCCGTGAGACCCTGGGAGGGGCGAGATGTGGAGATGGGCTGAAGACGCCCCCCAGGGAGAGCTCCGGCCGCCCTTCTCACCCCTCCCGAATCTCAGCCCACCCTAGACCCCAACCCTTAAGCAAACGTCCCTTCTCTGAAGAAGCCGGTGTCCCTTGGTGTCTGTTCACCGCAATCAAATGAGAAAGTTTTGGAACCAGATAGTGGTGACGGTTGCACAGCATTGCAAATGGACCTCAAGCCACCAAACTGGGCACTTCAATGTTGTTAAAATTTGATGTTATGCATGAAACCTAAGCAAGCATCCAGAGCGTCTGCACGTGAGACCACAGTTGTATGCATCCCGATGAGGGCTGTTTATATTTAGCAAATAAAAACAGAGGACACCCATTTAACGTTTCAATTTCAGGGCAACAAATAATAATAATTTCCTTTTTTAGGATCAGTGTGTCCCTTGCAATATTTGGGATATACTTCTACTTTAAAAAATACAATGCACTCATCCTTCATCTGAAATGGAAATGTGCCCGGGGACCCCATCTTGCACCTGGGAACCCTAATTCTGGCGTCTCACACGGGGTCTTTGTCACGCCGCCTCATGCCGTCCTGAGGACACCAGATGGTCTCAGGCAAAATGACCGGCAAAACTGCCACGTTTCTGGCCAAACGGTCCCTCCACACAGCACGCTCTCGGGTGTTAAAACTCATACACATAAAAAAAGAAAAAAAACAGAAGATTTGGATAGCATCTTAGCAAGAGCTTTAAAGAAAGATTGTTAAGGCATGGACTTCAAACCTAAAAAAAACACAGAAAGCAAAACTCCTACGCATGTTCCCCTACAAATCAAGATATCTGCTGTCAGGGGAACTTAACTCATGCATGAGACGGCTCAGGACACCACAGCAGCAACCTAAAATGCACCGCGGCGGCTCATGTGAGGGCCTTCATGTCTTACCCTTTCTCTTAAAGAGAACCCCCAAAATAACATAAAATCTTTAGCCCCCACCCCAAAAGCAGAACCTACCCTGCCGGCCACGTACAATTGATGCTGTTTTAAGATAAGTCCCTGTGATAAGAGACCAGCCCCCGGAAACGGCCGCAGAGGCGCGAGTGATGGATGGCCCACCCCCCAAGGAATGTTTCCGTGTTAAATGAGGCGAGCAGCCTGCGAGCCGCAGGGGATCCCCACTCAGCCCCTCTGCAGGTGGGATGAAATATCTTCCAGCCCGGGCCAGAAGCAACAGCAGATGCTTTTATTTTGACTATTTGGCAGTAGTCAGTTGGAGTCAAAAGAGAACCCCCCCACCCCGCCCCGGAGTTGGCCTAATTTACCTAGTTTTCTTGGATATGTTTCCCCAGCCCAATGGCAGGGTCTCCACAGAAGACCCCAAGGTGAAAATTCCGTGATCCTGGGGTTCAAGGCCAAGTTCCAAAGGGACACACGAGACAGACAATGTATGCAAACCTGGTGAGGCGACGGCTTCCGGACGAAGGTCTCTGGCGGGGTTCTGCAAAGAGTCATAATGAAGGTCTCCAACAGGGTTTCTGCACCCCTTACTGGGGTATGCACCGCTTACTGTATGCATGAAGTGGCATCTACTTTATGTTTGGCGTTTATACGCACTTTGAGAGGAGGATGTCTGCTCAGGGCATACAATGCTCAAGACACAAGTGGGCGTCCAGGAAAAGTGGGTCCCTCTGACCTTGTCCCCCTGTCCTGCTGGCCCCAGACAGCCCCTCCCCTGACAGCCCTGTCTACAATCTCTCGGTGACCCTCCACGATACGCTCTGTATTTTCAGGCACAATCAGAGATGTATTTGCTTCCTGTAGCTGCTGTAACAAATGACCACAAAACAGGAGGCTTAGAAATTTTTGTTCTCCCAGTGCTGGAGCCCAGGAGTCTGAGACGCAGGTGTCTTGGGGCCGCGCTCCCTCCGCAGGCTCCAGGGGGGGCTCCTTCCTGCCTCTTCCCGCTCCTAGGGGCTCCAGGCGTCCCTGGGCTTGTGGCCGCGTCACTCCAGGCTCTGCGTCCGTCTCCACGTGGCTTCTCCTTTGCGTCTGTGTCTCCTCTGCTGTCTCTTAGGGAGACACCTGTCATTGCATTTAGGGGGACACCTGTTACTGGGTTTGGGGACCTCCCTAATCCAGGGTGGTCTCATCTCGAGATCCTTCACTAATTACAACCACACCGACCCTACTTTCCAATAATGCTGTTTTTGTGGTCTCTAGAGATTATGACGTGTATTTACATTTTGGGGGGACACCACTCAGCACTAGAGTATATATGCTTTATTTTGTAAGCATGAACGGCAGCCCACCATATACCCTCTTCTGAATTACGCTTTTTACCAGAGGCAATATTTAATCTGCCTCCACACCACAGAACCTAACAGTTCTGCAAAAACCCTAAGAACATGGTCTCTATCCCCACACAGCTTTTTAAAAAACTCACCTTAGGACTACACGGACCCTATTCTAAAGATCTTAAAACGGAAATGCGAAACGTGCCCTGTGGACTTTGACACGCTCAAGCGATGGGTAGAACAGCAGAGGTTCGTGCCGAGGACGTGGTCGGAGCTTCCCGCGCTTGCTGGAGGAAGGCGGCACCAGGTGGGCTGCAAAACGTTAGCCGACGTCACACAGCTGGTCATGACCAAGCTTGGGGCGAGAAAAAGCAAACAGAAATCCTACGTGTGCTACCTCCTGGGCAGGCATGCTTATCCACACTGTGTGTGCGTGTGTGTGCGTGTGTGTACATGAGATTATGTGCCCACCAGGAGCAAAAGACCCCACCAGCCGGAGGCCCACAGCCCACAGAGGAGGACACACGGACGAAGAAAGAACCACAGCCGCCCGGCCCCTGCACTGCCTGCCAAACCACCCCCTGGGATCCTTCTGTTCTCCCAGGAGCTCAAGGTCAAACGCCGTGTCCTCCTGAGCTATGAACATCATTTGCATGGAGCTGGCAGCCGGCTAACGAACGCTTCCCTGACATTCGTTTTCACGGCGGAGCGCATCCAACAGGTCCCCACGCTAATCCACTGCCTAATTCGATCTCCCTGCGGATCCGCCGTGGGCACAGCCCCCGACAGGTCTCTCAGCCACTTTCCAAGAAGGTGGGAGCCGCCACCCTGAATCGATGCGCCACGGCAGGTCCCCGGGAGGGAGGGCAGAGCGTGTGTTCTGGTCGCCTTCCTGCCGTCTGCCGGTGACTTTCCGTCCGGTAACCCTTCCTACCTACCTGTCTTCTCCCCGCCCGTCTTTCCCTCATACCCCCCCGCTGCAACAGCTGCCTTGTGGGGTTTTTTTGGTTTCATTTTGTTATTTTATTGTTAAATCAAGTTACGGTTTCAGAGCACAGCAGCGCTAGTGTTGGTTTTCCTTATGAATGTTAACCGAATAAAACCCACGTTCGGGAAAATGGTTTACACGCTACCTTGGAAGAGCCGAGAGGGGTCCAGACGGCGGCCTCGCGCAGATGCTGTCTACTGGGCGCATGGAGAGGCGGACAGGCCGGCCGGCCACGGCAGCCGGGGCTGGCCGAGCGGGCCCCACGCCTGCACATGGCCACCCTCACCTCCCGGGTTTGGAATCCACACGGCGGCGCAGCCCTGGAGAGAGACATCCTTACGGAAGCTTTGGATCCCATCTGGCTTCTTGAACGTTAAGACGCCGCGTGCAGTTTCTAATAGACGGGAATTGGATTAAGGAGCCGTCCAGGAAGGCTGAGCTGGTGGGGCGGTCTGGTGAGGGGTGTAATTAAATAGCGCAGAGGGCCGGGCTGCGTAGGAACCAGAATTCTCCCCTGGTGAATGCCAAGCGCCAAACGGACCCAGGAAATACAGGAGAGGATGTATTTGTTCATTTATTTTTCCATTGTGTTTCTGCGTAATTAGAACGAAACAGAAATAAAAAGATAGCTTTCCTGTTTGGATGCCCTGAACACCATGGTCAGGGGATAATGATTTCCTAATATAAGACCTATGTGTCTCCCTTTCTCCTCCCAAAGCAGGACCTACTGAAGGTTTAGCCTCAAAGCCGTAGCTCCGATGAAACATATGCTCTTGTACCTGCCAGCTGTGTTCTGTTTGTCTCCCCGCAAAATTCTTGTGTCAAAATCCTCTCCCCCAAGGTGATGGTGTGAGCAGGTTGGGCCTTTGGGAGGTGACGAGGTCTTGAGGGTGGAGCCTCATGGATGGGATCAGGGTCCTTATAAAAGGGACCCCAGAGAGCTCCCTCACCCCTTCCACCATGTGAGGACACAGCGAGAAGGCGCCATCTATGAACCAGGAAGTGAGTCCCCACCAGACACAGCCTCTGCCACGCCGGGATCTCAGACTTCCAGCCTCCAGAGCTGCGAGTTGTTAATAAATATCTGTTGTTTCTAAGCTGCCCAGTCTGTGCTACTTTGTTACAGCAGCCTGAAGAGTCTAAGTCGCCCCCCAGGTAGAAAAGCTAAACATCATTCTTTCTCTCCTTGCTGCCCAGCAAACAACCAGTCTGGAAGAAGGATGACAGCAAGGCAAGGCAGAGAGCTGTTTAGTGCAGGCTGTAAAAGCAGACGGGATGAGAATAAGTCACCTGTCCATTCTCCTGTTTGTCTACCTGTGTCTGTCTGCGTTCCCTAAGGATGCAAGGGGCTCCAAGACCCTCACGTCTGCTCCAGACGTCGTAGTGGGCAGCTGTTGCTTTGCACCCCCCTTCCTGACTGCACCCTTAATTCCCTGGAGGGGAATGCCCTGTTCCCATGTTTGCCATCCGTCTGGCGGGGCAGGGTCCAGGGCCTTTGCCCCGCCCGAAGACCAGTCTGCGCGAGCTCAACTGAGCTCATGTAACATCCCTCTCTGGAATCTAAACCCTGCGCAGACACACAGGAATGCCGAAAACGCTCAGAGTTCATCCACCTGCCCCGCTTTCTGCAGTTCCTGCCTCAAGCCTGCTGGGACGGTCACCCGATGTTGGATTCTCCAGGCTTTCGGGAGCCCGTCAAGGTCACCCTCGTTGGTATCAGTTGGCCACGGCCAGTGTCTCCGGCTTTCAGCCTAAGAACTATGCGGTAGGTAGAATAATGCTCCTGCCCCAGAGATGTCTACATCCTAGTCCCCAGAACTCCAGAATATGGCACCTTATCTGGCAAAAGGGGCTTTGCAGATGTGATTAAGTTAAGGATCTTAAGACGGGAGATGCTCTTGGATTATCTGGGTGGGGCTGACAGAATCCCAGGGGTCCTCATAAGAGAAAGGCAGGAGGTCAGAATCAGAGGAGGTAGGACAAAGAAGCCAGAGGTCAGAGAGATGCGCTTTGCAGATGGATGAAGGGACGTGAGCCAGAGAATGCAAGTGTCACCTAAAAGCTTGAAGAGGCAAGGAGAAGACCCCTTCCTAGAGTTTCCAAAAGGAATGCAGTCCTGATGCCACCCTGATTTTAGCCCCATGAGACCCATAATGGATGTGTGACCTCCAGAGCTATAAGCCCAGAGATGTGTTGTATGTATTAGAGACTAATACAGTCCAGAGTTGACACAAGACAGAAGGTTCCAGCAAGTGTCCTCAGGGAGAACATTAGGTTCCCAAAGAGAATGCTTACATGTACAAAAGGTTGTAGGAATTTGCTAAATGACCCTCCCCCAAAAAAATCCATGAAAGATTTCTGGGACCAGATTGCCAGGCTAAAAAGGGCTAGAATGTGGTTTTAGCATGAGCTGATTTTTGTCAAAATTGGCAAATGCATCAGAATTTTGTGCTGAAACAGCTACTTGCTTGGGGGATCTCACAATGTGCTTGGCAGATTTAACAAAATAGAGCGTGATGCTAGATCCCAAAAGAGCAAGTTCAGAGCCGTGCCACAAATAGTCTGTGGACCAGGGCTGGTCCGAGGACTGTTTGTAGAGGACTCAAGACATAGACACAAACATCAACACAGAGCCCTTAGAAATTTGACATGGCCACAGGCACCCAATTTCATATCTGTCAGAGCTAATGAAAAATTAGAGCTCGTATTTTGCCTTTGCTTTGTTTATTTTTCTAATCATTTATTTGCATTTCATTTAAAAAAAAAATTGTCCCACAAGAGACTAGAAAAAGAACACATTGATTCTTTATCAATGGCCCTGGTTTAAAGATAGAATTTCCCCGGATGTTTGCAGAAGCACAAAATCAAAGACTGTGGGAAATTAGCTACATTGTATGTCTCAGGTGTATCTTAACCCCGTCTCGATAAATCAGGTACTCTAGGAGGTCCACAAGCCCTTCCTTCATCAGGAACTTGATACCAATCTTCAATGAAGCTTCGGCATTCTTAGAGGAAACACACAAATAGACCCATTTGGTGATATTTTCTTGGTGGCTAAGATGGCCAGCAGGAGATGCTACACCTGAGATAGGCTCATCCTGATGCATTTCGGGGTCTACGGTGTGGGAAAGAGCAGTAGGCAGCGTGCGACCACCAGAGGCAAAGTGTCTCTGTAGGATGCAGTTGGACCCTCTACTCCTAGAGGTCTCAAAGCAGAGAGTAGCCACTAAAGGGATACTGAATTTGTGACCTGAAATACTCCCTAGAGGGTAGTCAGAGACCCAAATTGCTCCCCCCCACCATCAAGGCTGCCCTGCAGAACTCTCTGCTCCAAGACCACCTTGAGTCCAGAATGCCTGAAGGAAAGATCATCCTCTCTCTGAGGAAGTTCTCTAAGATGAGCACATCCTGGGAATCTTCTTCTCAAAGAGTCTCCAAACATTTTCCTGGAAAGCTGTCTCAAGAATATAGAAATCCCACCCCTGGGGATAATTCCAGACATTGCATCTTTTTATCCATTTGCCTGGTAAGGGAGATGGATGACCAGGGAAAACCTTCTTCCCAACCATGGACAGATGCTAATACCAGCTAATGGGTTCACCACGAGCGAGCGTGATCTTTCAGAGTGGACCAAGTCTGAGAGAAGCTGTGTGTTCTCTGTGAATTCTCCCCCATTGAGAAGGAGGCGGCTTCTGAGATCCAGGTCAACTAGATGACCAGCCACTGGTCTGACCGACCTGTCCCCTGGTCTCATTGCTCACCCAGGGTTCACAGTGTTCCTGGTAGCACGGCTTTTGGTTCTGCAGGTTGACATGGATTGTACATGCCCAGCTGTCTCCCCTACAATATTCCCTTTGTAAACTAAAAACAAAATCCTACACTCCAGCTGCTGACTGAATGGACCCCTCTTGGCCAAGAGGACCCCAGAAAAACCTTAAAACTGAGTTCCCAGCCATAAAGGGAAGGGAGGTTGCACACACTTCATTATACCCCCTTCCTTTTGGAATTTAGCTACAACAAATGAGCAGCATTAATGCAAAAAGAGAGATCGTAAGACTGACAAAACAGACTCTTTGTAACAATAAGACACTGAATTATTAACAGGACCTCAGACCATGCAGGGCAGAGGTTAAATCACAACTGTAGGTCATCAATTTACTTAACAGATCACTTCAGTCCCACACTATGTCTTGTCTCTGATGAACAAATGTCTTAACTTAAAACATTCCGAGCCTTTAGACAAAGCTTTATATCTTTAACCAATTACAAATCAAAGAGTCTTTAAACCCACCTATAACCTGTAAGCTTCCCCGTTCAAGATGTCCTGTCTTTTCAGGCCAAATCAATATATACCTTCCACGTATTGATTAACGATGTTACCTGCAATTCCTGCCTCCCCGACACGTATAAAACCAAACTATAACCCGACTGCTTCAGGACCACTTGCTGAAGACTTCTTGGGCATAGCTCCCCAGGCTGTGGTCACCCACACTGGCTAAGAATAAACCCCAAAATTATTTTACATAGTTCGGGTTTTTTTTTTCCATCAATACCTTTAACCCATAAAGTCCCATCTGAGCAAGATATTATCATCTCTGTGGGTAGAAACTCTGACGTTAAGCAAGGCTGAGTTTTTTCCCAGATTTCTCGTGGCCGTGGAGTTGGAGATTGGGGGTGATGTTGAGCTGGTGAGTTTCTGCTCCCTACTAGTGCTTGACATACACTACTCTGTTCAGAAACTCTATGTGAGGGGCCTTGTGGATCCCACAGCACACACGAGAAAACAAGCGTTCTTGACATCCCTGGTGAATCCACACCACCCTGGGTATAAGCAGCAGAGTTTGAATTCTAACTCACAAGGCTACACACATGCACTGAACCGCTACACCCAGGTATATACCTACACCCAGGTAGCAGCTACGTCAGACAAAGCCCCCATGTGCTCACGGTTGGGTATTTCTGCAACACCATCACTGATGGCCACCCACCCCATATTCCTGGAGGTGCGCTGATCCACAGGGGAACACACTTCCTTGTGCCTTCAGCTCTGCATCTCCCATCCCAAGGTTCCAGGCAGCTTCCTTAAGTGTTGGTGTCTTCTCCTCCCAGCCAGTGTGTCCAGACTCCGGTGTGCTCAGGAACCTTCTGGAGAACTTGGTCGTGCAGACTTGGATTCGTTCAGTTCTGGCCAGAGCTGAAGATGGTGAGGCTGTAACCATCTCCCAGGGATGTTGATGCTACGGGTTTGGGGACCATTAATGAGGGTCTCCAACTTGGCCATGCATTAAAATCACCTGGTGAGCTTTAAAGACCACCCTTCACAGGTGGATGCATGTGTTAGGTGTGGGAATGACTCTCACCCAACCACCGTCTATCCTCTCCCCAGTATCCACAGCTCCTGCTGATGAGACGTGACTTAGCAGCCCCTTAGCACAAATCTCTGAGACTCATCACCTCTGTGACCACCTCAAGGATGGCAGGAGGATGACTCATTAGCATTCATTACCGGTGTCTGCTGAGATGAGATGCTGCGTGCCATCGAGGTGAGAGGTTCCCATCAGTGTGAGGGCCGCCCAGATCCTGACATGCCCCTTGTTACCCGCCTGCTGGTGTGACAGGCATTTCAGATCCAACGTGCATCACCGTGCAGACACAGGCGCTGCATCCAAGGAGACCTGAAAATATGCAAAAAAGACATTCCCAATGTTCTTGAGAGGAAAGGTCTGCCCATGGCGCCATATGCTTTATATGACAACGTGCACCTAGAGAGATACCGAGACCACAGGGAGAAAGATGACATGCTGGGATGTCACTGTCTGTCCTCCACCCACCTGCCTCCGTAGCGGCCCCACTGGGTGATCATCCTCACTTAATTACGGGTTGTTAGCGTGATGGCTGTGAGCACCAGTGAAGCACAAAGCTCGGACTCAGATGGGACTTCCCCGAGAGAGCACTGGGTGACTTTTCAGGGACCCTAATACAAACTTGGAGGTGGGGACGTGGCTCTGGGTGAAAGTGGGGTGACTCGTGTTGGTGATACTCTGAGAAGAGCCTCTGGTTGGCCCCTGGGTGGAGGCGGAGATGGCGCATTTGCCTGGGAGAACTCTCTTTCTCTCTCTCTGTCTCTCTCTCCATCTCTCTCTTTCTCTCTCTCTCTTTCTCTCTGTCTTTCTCTGTCTCTCTCTCTGTCTCCCCTTCCCCTTTCCCTCTCTCCTTTTCTTGCCCTGTTTTCAGACTTATAATTAGTCAAAAACTTCTAATGGCATTTATTTATCCTCCAATGTGATCCAAAAACCTAAAACGACTGGTATACCCGCCAGGCTCATCAAAGCAGAGATATTCACGTTGGGGGTTATACATTTTTCTTTTAATGATTTGATAACAATTTATGGA
>RJWJ010022829.1:0-26483 GCA_004363605.1 Indri indri | reverse complement strand
TACCTAGACTGATCACATCAGTTTTTGGCCATTTCCAAAAATTAAATTCTCTCTTAGGGAATAAATGTTTGCTACCACTGAGGAGAAATGTACCTCAGGTTCTGAAGGGAATTCTGAAAGGGAGTTTCAAAAACTTGTGGGCAATAATTGCATTGTCAAAATAAAAACAGTCTATGGAGATGATTACTTCGAAGACAATGATACTCATTTAAATGCTATTTTGGGGATTTGCTAAAAGTCAGATTGCTTTATAATCATCCCTTGTAAATTTTAGTATCTATATAATCAAGCTCATGAAAATCTTTTTGACCAAAGATTTGTACATTTCCTTTTAAGATACAAGAGGAAAAGACAAATCTTTTCCCTTCCTCTTTAAAACACACTGGCATGTTAAGAACTCTGCTTTTAAATTCTTTGTTTTTATGAAAAGACCTCATGTCATCTGCCATGTCTATAAATGCTGGCTAAAAAGCATTTGCCTGCATTTACTTTTCATTCTTTCTGCTCTCTGTCTTCCATAGCCTGTTGCAATCTTTGATCTCTAAATTTTAGAGATCATAACTGATTTTTTTTTTCTTGAAATACCTTTCTTGATGATAGTTCTTAGGCAGCTGGGAAGGTGGAGCCCATTTGGGGCAAATAGAGATAGCAAGCTTTAAAAGACATCAAGGAAAGCCTGAAGTTCTGTAAGATGCTATTAATTCTATTTTTAAGATCTGTTTTCACAGAATTTCCCAGATACCTATCAATCGTAATAATATGGGGACATAATTGGCCTCAGCTTTAAGTCACTCCCTCTAACCCAGCACCACATCGTACTGTCTCTGAAAGTCACACTGACATCTCTGGAGCCACTGGAAAATTTTCAAAGTCCCAAAGTTTTCCAAAGTACTGACTTAGGAAGCTGGATTGCTCGGTGTGCATTCATATTACAGAACTTTTCCATGGGTTTCCTATTCATGTGGTGAAGCAATCAATACGGATGAAGTAATTGTAGAAAGCTCTGATCCTTGCCTCGTTAAGAAATAACCAGCTCAGCTATACCCAGGTCAAGCATACCTGGGACCTCACAGCATGTTGGGGGGATGAAGTGGGCTGGGAGAGGAGGATAGGTGGTTGTGGTTTCTTGGAAACAAATAGTGTTCATCTCTTAAGGTATTTATACAATTTCTTTAGACTCCACCGGGGTAGAGACAGCAGGACAAGCAGGGAGATTCTCTGCGTCAGCACGGCAAGGCGGCTAGGGTTCCAAGCAGGGAGGCGACACGTGCCCAGGGCTGCCTCAGCTGCCCTTTCCTACACTCCAGACTCACTTGTTTGAGCCACAAAGGGTGGAAGACATGGATACACAGCGTTCCTAGAGCCTGCAATTTCTGAAGCAGCCAATCTTCAAGGTCAGTGTGCTGGGTTGGATAGTGAGGCCAAATTGGATACTTTGGGGGTCAAAGTTTCAAATTTTGCCCTTACCGTTTGTTAGTTGCATGCTCTCGAGAGACTTACTTAGCTCCTCTGGGTATCTAGGGCAGACTAGAGAGGAATGCCAGCCCCACAGAGTTGCCAGCAGGACTCAAAAGAAGGGGAATACCATGAGAGAGCAGTTGCCTTATGCTAGCACACCACCCTCACGTTTAACCCCCGTGAGAGTAGGTGTTATGATTTCATCACGTGGTTGGGAACTGGGATTAAACCACACAGGTGGTAAGTGGTGAAGCCCTAGTTCACCTCCAGGCCTGTCTGACTCCAAGTCCTGTGCCTTTTCTGCTACCCCAAGGGTCTCAGAACATATTAATTCCTTATAAAGCTAGAGACAGTGGCAGGGCAGTGGGGAAGCAGGGTATTCAGGGCCGAGACAGACTCAGGAATGGTCTGTGGAAGGCACTGGTGCTTTGCGGGGATGTGCTGGCAAGGAAAGACGTGTTTTCAAACCCATGTCCTTAATACCAGCCAAGGTCAACCTGAGAACAATTTGCAGTGGAAAATTACACCCGGCAAATTCTGCAGCCTGATCCTAATTAGGAGCTAACCTCTTATATTAGGTGAACTTTTTCTTTATTCCTTCACTGTGGAAAATGGACTGTAATTTGTTAATGAAATAGCATGCTAATATACATAGTCTTATAATTTGTGGATGATCAAGAGAAAATGTTCTTTCATTAGAAAAATAGGGCTTTTATTTCTATTTTTTTATTCCTTCAAAATCACTAGTTTTTTAAACATATTCTTTTGGTCTTATAATAAAGGAGTGAGGAATGAAACCGTCTATTTCTTCCAGAGCCTCCTTTCACATCTACCCATTTGTTCAGTCTTCGTGGTTTGGGGGTTTCCATTCAACGGTCATTTATTCAGTTCCCAGAGGACGCTGAATGACACCCTCTGAACTGGAGGTTACAACCCCAGAGAAACTTAGGACCCCATGAAATCAAAGCAGATGCACGTGTAGATAAGTGAGAGGTAATGAGTGCAGAAATACCCCAGACAGTGCAGGTTCATAACAACCCAGGTCTGAGGCCACTCCTGAGGCCTCATTTGCTTTTCTGGGCAATTTTGTCTCACATGCGGGGAGGAGCGATAGTTGTAGAACTGCTAGAAACCGACCAGATGCCCCAGTTCCTCCTTGTGATGTCTCCTTTTCTAGTCCACCACAAGGCTGCTTAGGGGCTGGACCTGGACTCTTAATTTTGAGGTGATTGGAAATGATGCGTCTCTCCTTGACAGAGTGCTACCAACAGTACTAAGAGGGCACTTCTGCTTGGGAGCAATTCATTGCGCACCCACGTGCCCGGCCTTGGGAGTAAAAGTTGAAGAAGACACGGCATCTGCCGGGGGGTGGTTACTCTCCCCTGGGCCAGATGGATCCACAGACGTGCGCAGCATGAGGGGCTGGAGCAGCCGTGGTGTGGACGGGGCAAGGGAAGAGCGGGGAGTGAGAGCTTTGCCAGCCCTGGGGGATGCCTCTGGGCTGAGACTTGAGGATGAGTAAGAGGCCCACAGCCAAGAAGGGGCCAAAGGTCTTCCAAGTGCAGAAATCAGCCGAGCCTGGTCTGGAGGAGCAGGCAGCCCGAGGGAACGGAGAGCAGCGAGGCGGCAGGAGGCTACAGGCCCAAGACCTGGTGGGAGTCACGAGAGCCTGTGAAACACAGAAGACACAGGGAAGGATTGTGTTAATTTCCCAGGGCTTCCATTAAAAAGTACCCCAAACTGGTTGGCTTAGAGCAACAGAAATTTATTGTCCCACAGTTCCGGAGGTTAGAAGTCTGAGATCAAGGTGTAAGCAGGGGACACATGCCTTCTGAAACCTGTAGGGGAAGGATCCTTCTTGGCCTCTTCCAGCTTCTGGTAGCCCCACATTTTCCTTGACCCATGGAAGTGTAACTCCAATCTCTGCCTCCTTGTTCACGTGACGTTCTCTCCGTGTCCCTTCACGCTGTCTTCCCTCTGTGCGTGGCTGCCTCTGTGTCCAAATTTCCCTTTTTAATAAGGATACCAGTTCATGTTGGATTAGGGACCACACTAATGACCTCATTTTAACTTGATTACCTCTGTAAGACCCTATTTCCAAAAAGATCACATTCTAAGGTACTGCAGATTAGGACTTCAACATGTTTTTTTTTTTTTTTTTGAGAAGATACAGTTCAACCAATAACAGGGATGAAAGGAGAAAAATCACCTTGAGATTTTTTTTGAAGTATGAAAAGCACAAAAATAAAACCCCTTTCCTAGAGACATCTTCAGATTTTCTCCCAAAAGCACAACACTAGGTCTGTCCTTGTTTTAATCATCCTTTAATACAGAGTCATCCCTGTGACCATCCACTCAGGTTCATGGTGTTCTGTAGAAGACTTGGGGACACTGGGCACTCGCTGTGCCATCTCGCACCCTGCAGACGCTGCAGAGAGCCTGCATCTGCTCTCAGAGTGTTCTTTCACAGGTGTGAAAGGGGAATGACCTCCTACCCCCAAAGCTGTCCTCACCAGGAAAGTAAAGCTTTTTCCTTAACTCTCCACCGACCCCCTGATCCCTCAGATACACGTCTAGTGAACCAGCTTGTAAAGGAAACACTACGTGCAATCTTTTGGTCTTTTTTATTTGTTTAAAGCGGATTGTGATTTTGAGAGGTTTTTTTTGTTTGTATACCAAATGTTTTAAACCAACTACTCTTAATGGAAAAAAACTGAGAATGTAAGCACAAGGTAAAAATAAAAAAATCAAATGGTGCAAACCATTAAGTCTCTCCCTGCAATCCCTTCCTCAGAAGGCACCGCTCATAAATTCCTCAGATAGCCTTCCAGAATTATCCTATGGAGAGCATTGAGTTCTTTAGACAATGCACATTTATAAATAGTAGGGAATGTGTTGTTAAATGAATAGCAGTCTGGGGTGCAGGCTGTAAAATATTCTCCAGCAGGGTCTGTTAGACGTCAGGGACCAGGTTTTACCACTGAACTACTCATTGCCTGAAAAATACCTTTAATTTCCTAGATTCGGTGCTTACTTTGCTCTCCTTCATATCAGCTTTCCCGCCACAGGAAGGCATTTGTCTGCCTAATGACCCACAAGCAGGAAGCAGATTCCGTAACCTCATTTTGTTCTGTTGACCTTCACTGGAGATGCCTCAACTGATCCTTTTAAGAGAAGATGGGACAATGAACATAATGGGTGCTCAGGAAAACTTCATTGAGTTCATTTTCCTTGGTTAGTTTGTGTATTTTAATCCTCATGTCTGTTATTTTACATTTGTATTGGTTCCCCAGGTATCTTTCAGGCACTTCTTATGCACAAGGCCGTGTGCTCTGCAGGTGAGGAGACAGGCGAACTAGTGCCCTGAGAGGGGCTCGCTGGGGGGCGGGCTCAGGGCAGGAGGCAGCTCGCAGAGCCGGGCGGAAGCCACTCAGGACCAAAGGGCCAGAGAGATGGTTTGTGGCCGATTCTGTTGCCTCTTCTGTTCTGCAGCATCTGCATAACTCAATTTTGGTTGAAGGTTGTGCTCAGTATGTATTTCTCCTGTCGATGCATGTGAGTTGCAATACATATTCTGAGAAGACATGGGTTGCTTCCAAAAATGATTCAAATAATGAAGGAACTTTATACGTGATCTTTTTATTTTTTCTTGAATAAATCTTAAGTTGTGGTGAAATGGTTACTGAGGTGCTTTGACAAGTCTAACATCCCTTTAAATAGATCACTCATTTGGGTGTGCATCAAAACGACCACCATTCAAGGCAATTCATCGTGGGGTGCTGCTGTATTTGCATCTCTCATCAGAGCTTTCTTTATGTCGCACTTTTATGTTTCAACGGGGGTGGTAGTGGTGTTGGAGGGTAGTTCACTTCTATGACTACAGCTAAAACAGAGGTAATAATATGCTGGATTCTCTTATCCTACCAATGTGTAATAGGAAATATAAAAACATAAAGAAATATGTTTAATGCGAATAACCACACCTGTGCCCCCAAAAGTGATAGATACCATTTTACCAAATAAACTTTATGAGAGGACTAATTTTTAATGTCAGCTTCAAAAGTCTGTGAATCAAAAATAGAGCATCTCTTAAGACCTTTGTCACATTGTGAAGCATGCAGGCACGCTTGCTGATTCATGATGACATTTTAACCAGTCCTGTTTTGCCAGGAGAGATAATGGCAGTTCATATTGCCATTTCATATGAGCTTTACAATTTCAGTGTCACCCCTGTGGTGTGAAACAAGTGACAGGCAGCCTGGCAGCCTCACCGTGCAGTGTGGGCAGAGCCTGTTGGATCCCGGCGAGGAGGGCAGTGGGAAGAGGGTCTCTGCTTCTTGACTATAATTCAGGTGACTCCTAGGAAAGGCGCCTGTGAGGGAATCTCCCACTGCGTCATCTACTGGGAAATTCAACAGTTAAATCTAAGTTTAGAACAGCAGCAGAGGAAAAGCATGCTACCTAGCTCTACTTTTTTTTTTTTGAATAATCAGGACTAATCATGAGAAACTGCTACATGTGTGCCTCAGCCTTGGTCTGGAATATGGTTCTGTGGCTGCCTTTATTCTACAATTTCAACATAAGCTACTTACATCGACTTCTGTGGAGAAATCCATGGTGTCACTTTGGTAGATTAAGTTTTGCCTTAAAAATATAAACATGTCATACTAGTCTATGCAAATAATAAATTCCTTGTGTCTAATTTATTTTGTTTCCTGAAGGATCTGAACTTGAATATTAGTTGGCTATGTGCATTTTTATGAGATTAAAAATTACTAGATGAGAAGTGGGAAAAATACTTGTTACAGTAATTATTTGCAGGAGCACATATTGGAAACAAATATAAAAGCCCATCAACTTAAAATGAATAAACTATGATATATTCATACAATGTACTAATAATAAACTGAAGCTGCATGTGTCGACATTAAGTCTCAAAAACTATATTGAGTGAAAAAGTTTTAAAAGCATGCTAGACACTGCTGTATTAGTTATCTCTTGCTGTGTAACAAAATATTCCCAAGTGTATCAGCTCAAAACAATACGCATTTATCATGTCATAGTTTCTGTGGGTCAGGGATCTGGGAGTGGTTTAGCTGGGTTATACTGGCTTAGTGTCGCTTATGAGGCTACTTCTAAGCTCTCTTCCATGGCTACTGGTGTGCTTCAGAAGATTTGCTTCCAAATTCACTTTTGTCAGTCTTTCCACAGGGCTGTCTCATGACAAAATGTGACATAGCAACTGGATTCTCACATGAGCGATGGATGGAGGGAGAGAGAGACAGTATCCAAGATGGGAGTTACAGCTGTCTTATAACCTAATATTGGAATTGACATCCCACTACATATTCTATTCATCAGAAGTGAATCCAGCTAACACCTGGGGGGAAATTTCCTGTGGGTGTGAATATCAGGAGGCAGAGATCATGGGGCGCGATCTTGGAGGCTGCCCACCGCAACTGCTATATATTCTTTTTGGATATACAGTATATGGGTATAGTATAAAATAGTATAAAAACACGTAACAAAATTAATTATATAACAAAAAATATAAAACAAAATCATATAATAGTAATATCAGGCATAGTATAAAAACAGGTACATGGAAGATAAAAATTTAGGGTAAGGATTAGCTCTAGAATAAAAGGAGAGACTAGGATTGGGACAGGGTGTGCCAGAACACCAACTGGACCTCTAGTGTTTCATTTCTCTTAAGTGTGGAAAATGTTACAATTCAATAAATTTGAGAGGGATGTCCATTATGTTGGTTTCTGCGTTTTAGATAGGTTTGAAATATTTCATACTAAAAAAAATGAGCAAAATGCAAATACTGAAAACCTTTTCATACTATTTCCTGTGGGCTCAAAGGGTTGGGTTCGAGTACATGACAAATAGAGCTGTGGGAGACGAGGAGGAGAGAAGATGGCCTGACTCCTTGGTGACCAGTTTTGCTTGGGTTTCACTTTATGGGAGGTTTGGGTGTTACAAAGGGACCACTATTCAACCAACCAATAACTTCTCAGTGTGTCACAGGTGGTCTTAGGCTGAGTGCTGGGGATGCTGACTCACCCTCATTCTGTGGGGGGACCTGACTCTGACCTGACAAGGGTTTGGGTTCTGGCAGGAAAAGGAGGAGTGAAGAATGCAGGAATGGAAATTGTTTACTCCACCCCATTAAAAAATATTTAGAAACAAAGATTTTCAGACTCAGCATTTAACAAATTATTGAAATATATTTTCAATGAGATAAACTAGTGAAATGATCTGGTAAGTTTTCTGTTTAAAAAGTTCACTTTTGCCTATATATTAATAGAATTCTGAATGCATAGCATGTTATCCTGCACTTTTGAATGAACATTTGCAGGCCACTTGTTTTTCTTGTAATTTATCATCTGTGATCCAACATATTTGCCTTTTGAAAAACACATTTCTTATATTAAGGTAAAATACATAGACCGTAAAAGTTACCATCTTAACCATTTCTAAGGATACAGTTCAGTGGCATTAAGTACATTCATATTCCTGTGCAACAATCACCATCCAGCTCCTGAACTCTTTGCATTTTGCAAAACTGAAACTCTGTATCATTAAACAACTCCCCATTTCCCCTCCCCCCCAGCCCCTGGCACCACCATTCTACTTTCTGTCACTGTAAATTTGACTACTCTAGGTACCTCTCATGTCAGCAGAATCAAACTGTGTTTTACTTTTTGTGACTGGCTTATTTCATTTAACATAATATCCCCAAGGTTCATCCATGTTGTAGCATATGTCAGAATAATATTTCATTGTACATATATGCTACTTTTTGCTTATCCATTCATTCTTCGACAGACACTTGGGTTGCTTCTAAGGTTTAGCTATCGTGAACAATGCTGCTATGAACGTGTGTATACAGTGTATCTCTTCAAGATGCTGCTTTTGATTTTTTTTGGATATAAACCCAGAAGAAGAATTGCTGCATCATATGATAATTCTGCTTTTATTTTTTGAGGAACTGCCATACTGTTTTCCACAGCAGTTGTACCATTTTACATTCCCATCAAAAGTAGGTAAGGGTTCCAATTTCTTCACATCCTTGCCAACCCTGGTTATTTTTTGTTTTTTTGATAGTAGCCATCCTAATGCGTGGGAAGTGGTATCTCATTGTGGTTTTGCTTTGTATTTTTCTAATGATTAGTAATGTTAAGCATCTTTTCACATGCTTACTGGCCATTTGTATATCTTCTTTGGAGAAATGTCTACTCAGATCCTTTGTCCATTTTTGAATTAGGTTGTTTGTTTTTGTTGTTGAATTATAGGAGTATTTGGATATTATCCCTTCTCAATTATATGATTTGTAAATATTTTCTCCCATTCTGTGGGTTGCCTTTTTACTGTTAATAGTATCCTTTGATGTGCAAAAGTTTCTAATTTTCATGAAGTCCAATTGTCTATTTTTTTCCTTTATTGCCTGTGGCTTTGGTGTCATATCCAGGAAATCATTCCAAATCCAATGCAAGACATTTGACTTTTAATTACAGTTGCCACTTCTCTTCCTCTCTCCACCAGAGTGGAACAGATCTCATTTTTCTGTCTACTGAATCTGTAAAACATGTACAGAATTATAGCTCTGGTGTACTTTATATTTCCGTTTTTAATTTTAACACTTCATCATCGTTACATTATCTTTACCTGATTGTATTAAAACAATTTTTGTTCTGAGGAATTTTCCCCAGTTTTTTATAATTGTAATTAGTAATGTCTTTGTGATTCTTTTTTTAGCTGTTTTCCAGCAACTTAAAGGCATGCTTTTCTGTTCTGATTGCTGATTCATGGATTTGTTGGAATGCACGTGCAGATTGCATCTCTGTGAACAGTTAGTTATTTTAAATATGTTAGGATTGTCCCTAGAAGATTTCCTAAATAAAAGCTGATTCCAATCAATTTACTTAAATTCATTCTGAATTACCTCAGACTCTGTCTTTAACACATTCAATATTTATGCAATGCATTCTTATGAGTGTTTCAAATACATTGTTTGGGAATGGGATGAAGCATCCAAAAATAATTAACACAGTGGGCAAAGATAACAACACGACAAAACTGAAATAGAAGATGCAGATGTACAATCATTTTCAGCATGAAAAGTAACAATCAATTGAGAATAAATCTTTCTGGGTTGGATTGCTGCAAACAGCAGCAGGTCTGATGTTATGAGCTGTAGCATTTTATAGGATGGGCAGCAGCCAGAATCGTCACTGCGGTATATTACATGATCTGGGTACAGTTATGTTTCTATAATTGATTAGAATTGTCCACGGAGAATGTTCTTTGCTGCAATCCAAGGATTTCTTCAATGTTTCAGTTTCTCCAAAGGCCACTTGTAGGGTAATGTGTTTTTAGAGGAATGCATTTTCCTAAAGGATCAGAAAATAAGATTGAGGTTTTACTGAGATGTCTATATTATTTTCATTGTCTCTGCTAACAACAGCCCAATATTAGAAGCCAGTGGCATAATTTTTTCCTCCTTATTTTTGGTTAGAATTAGGTTTCAGAAGTTGGATAAAATAGTGTAAAAATAGTTGTTTCTGAAAGAAAAATCAGATATTTGCTTTGAAAAGGAAGGCGTTTAGGTTTTTACTGAATATAGTTAAATTGATTTTCATGCTTATACAAGCATGAGAGCAATATGACTCCCAGGAAGACTGGGCAGAGCGGGGATTGCTTGCAATATTAAAGAAAGTACATAAATGCTTTTAAGAACGTTATAGAACTTGTTTAAAATTTTTATTTCACTGTAGGTGTGACACGCCTTATGATCTAAACATTCTGTTGAAGTGTGAGGTGCCCCACACTCTTGCTCTCCAAAGCTGTTCTGCTTCCAGAGTGATCCACTTCTGCTGATTTGGACATCAAAAATGGTCCTTGGCAAGACTGTGAAGTGGTGAAGTTTGTCCTCAGAACCTAGAGGGGTGGAAATGAGGCAGCCAGGCCTCTTCTGGGCCTCCTAGGTGCCCTTCACTATCCCATCAAAACACGTTCCGGAAGTGCCCTCAGAAAAGTCTAGTGAAGTAATTCACACTCCTATGTGAGTGCTTGAGCTATGTGTAGATGCATTTGCATTTCAAGAGGTGGGAATGCTGTAGCACAAAGGAGTGGAACACAAATGAATCCCTGTCTGGGCACAAAGATTTTGCTGTTTGGGGCGAGGGTAGAGATGGTGAGGTGGGGCTCTTAGCCTACCGCTCCACTGACACATAAAATCAATCCTAAGGATGAGTTTGCTTACCATTTGTCATCTTGGATGTCCACATACATTTTTTTTACTCTTTGCAGTTATCATTTTCTAAGCATTTTCACAAAAATGAATCAAAATTGATTACACACTTGCTGAGTGTTAGGAGCTGTGTGTACAAGAATGGAGTTTAGTGTTCTTCTTACATTAAGGAGCCAACTACTCAGAGAGTAAGCCTGAGCAGGTATTACCTCGGTGTGGGTGAGGAAATGAAAATAGAAAGGGGTTGATCAGATACACTGTCCTAAATACATTGTCCTAAACTCAGTATGTGGTTGAATCACCAAATACAACATGGTGAGGTAGCATTACAGAACCTTATTAAAAAAGAAGCAAAGGCCGGTGTGGTGGCTCACACCCGTAATCCCAGCACTTTGGGTGGCTGAGGTGGGAGGATTCCTTGAAGCTAGGGGTTTGAGACCAGGCTGAGCAAAATAGTCAGACCTCCCCTCCCCCAACCCCATCTCTACAAGAAGTGAAAAAAAAAAAAATAATTAGCCTAGTGTGGCGGTGCCCACCTGTAGTGTCCCAGCTACTTGGGAGGCCGAGGCAGTAGGCCTGCTTGAGCCCAGGACTTTGAGGCTGCTGTGAGCTATGACTGAGCCACTGTGCTCCAGTGTGGATGACAGAGTGAGACTCTGTCTCAAAACAAAAAACAAAAAAACTCCCCCAAATCCCCCCAAAACTGCTTCTTTTATTAATAATATAACAAACCCAGCTTTTCTTTTTAATCTATACATATTCCTTCTAGATCCCTGGTGAAACTGTATAGTAATAGGCGAAAGATTATATTTTCTGATAATTATTACCAGCTAAAGTAACACAGGTAAAGATGCACATTCCTGGTAGGCTGTCCATAATGAGGCCACTTTTGTACTATTATTAGAAGAGCTTATCTGAAAGTTCAATTGAAGTTATTGTCACTCTGTTAGAACGACTATTGGACACTTTCATGTAGTTTCAATTTCAGATATTTAAAGAAGTATGCGATGATATTTAAAGAATGTTCTGGAATTCAGTGGAAAGAGACAGCTATGTTGAGGCAGATAATGTTTGATTAATGAAGACCTTGGTTGGTAGCTTGCTTGTTCATTATTTTATAGTTGTGTTGTGAAGGTTTTCTTTTTGTTCAGTCCAAACTTTCTCTTTTGTAACTTAAACCCACTTTGTTTTTTGCTGGTCCACTCTGGTTACAGTTAAAAAAAAATAACCCATGCATGCAATTTGACTAAAAAGCAGTCACAAACCTAGAACTTATACATCCAAATAAATTGTGTCTTTTCTGCTGTTACTTTTGGAGAATGTGAATATGCACCAATCCTGATGCGTTGCTATAAAGAACATTTTTAGAGCCTCCCTTTTCTGATTGTCTTTGGTGTCAATTTGTAAGTCATAAGAAAAGCAGTTTCATTTTTATGGTAGTCAGCATTACTCAGTGTTATCAGCCATCTTGTCACTGAAAGCAGGCTCGGCTGCCGCCATGCCAAAAGCCAAACTAGAGAGAGGAGGAGTCGGTGAAGGGAAAAGCAGGTTTATTTCGAGAGCCAATATCCTGAGGAGATGGCAGACAATCTCATTCTCAGGAATTATTTGGTGATTTCAGAAGCTCCATTCACCCCTCGAAGGAATAACATGTGGCACCTTCTAGGCCATTTGGAAAAATGGGCCAGAAGCTGTAGGGAGTTCCAGAACTGGCTGGAGCAATCCTGGAAAGTACAATGTTCTGAGGCTGAGAGCCAGCCGTACTTGGGCTAAAAGCTCAGAAATAAAATTCATCTCAGATCAGCCCTGACATCCTCGAATCCTTAAACACTGCTTCCAATGTAACTTGAAACCAAAGGGTGCAATCATTCAAGGTGACTACACTTGTTTTCAATGGGCAGGAGTGGCATCTGTGTGGCTTAACAAGTCCAAATACAATCAAAGATACACAAATAATAAGAGTAACAAGGAAACTTGGGCTTGGGGGATTCAAAGAACTTCTAATTAGAAGGAAGTGCTATGATTCTGCTCAGCCAGCATGAATTGATCTACAGTCTGTCATTCTCTCCAGGAACTCTCCATGAAATGGTTAACATCAACTTATAGACACAATGTTACTTGTGAAACTTTAATCAAGGACATTTTAAGCAGAGCCTCCAAATTGAAGGGCAAGTGAAGAGAAACAACAAAAATTTAAGTATCCATTCAGATGCGTCTGTCTGTCTGGGCCAAAAGCTTGACTCTGGGTCAGGGTGGATCCAATATCTGAACAGTATTTAAGATCTTTCTCAAATTGGCATGCAAAGTCTTGGGAAGAAGAGTCAGACAAAATAGAATCCCTGAAACTTCATTTAAAGGCCTCAAATTTGAAGAACTTTATGTTTCAGAAATAATATAGAATGCTCAATGATGAAAAGTGGAAGGACTTAGCCAGAAATCGTGGGAATAAATCTTTCCAGAAGTCTTGATTACCATCCTCTATGACTTAAAAAACAGGCTTCCAGAACAACCTGAAATCAGTTACCATTCTCAGCATTTTTGAGAACCTGGAAATAATATAACTAAAATTATTAAACTCACAAATTTTTTTTATCCCATGTTGCTTAAACTTAGAATTTATATTTCTGAAAGCAGAAAAAGAAAGCTAATCCAAAGGCTTAATATGCATTTTTGAAGCCAAGTTCTATAGTCAGCAAAACTCAATTAAAAGATATAAAACTTAATTCAGGTTTTTCTTTTTAAGAAGCTAGCTCATGAAATAATTTTTGCCTACTCACTTTGGATCATTTCTGAAAGACAGAGTGCCAAAAGTTATTAGCAATCTACATTCTTCATATGAAGTTCCAGTTTGAGAGTCCTTTCACTGTAAATAGTTAGCAACAGTGATGGAGGGAAGGAAGGGAATCTGGTGAAAGAAGACAGGAAGCTAAAACCTCAGGCTAAAGAGATTCTATAATCATTTTAAGTTTTAAAATACCTGCAATACTCAAGATCCATTGCTATATAAAAACTTCCCACTCTCCTCTTCCATAAATCATCATCAGCATCATCATAAAACTACTGATTAACCTAAGTATACCTTTCCTCTGTTGACAGAAGATACTAGAGGATCAGGTTAGTACCTTGCTTTTGGTGAGTCTCTGAGAGCTGTTGGGATCTCTAGGAGAGTAAGTGGTCACCTGAAGTGTGTGAAGTGTGTGTGTGGTATTGCAGAATTCATGGGTGCCTCTGTGTTAATTCAGTTATTCAAAAAGTATCTGTTGAGCTACCATATGCCAGGCAACGTTATAGGTCCTGGTAATGTAGCAGTGAACAAAAATGACAAAAATCTCTGCCTTCTTGAAGCTTAGTCAGGAGAGACTAATAATAAACCAACAAATATTTTTATAGAGTTGATAAAACACAAAGGAGAAAAACCACATAGGCGAGGCGGATAGGGAGGTTTAGTGGGTTTGGGTGGGGTTGCCATTTAAAATGAGATGGTTAGATATGTGGGTGTCAGGGGCAAGAGTCATCCAACTGAGAGAGCAGTCATGGCCAAGGCCCTTCAAGTTCAACAAGCAGAAGGTGGCCCCTGTGGTTGGTGTGGAGTGAGCAAGAGGGAGAGTAATGAGGTGAGGTCAGAAGGTGGTGAGGGGAGGAGGCGACAGACCATGCAGGACCTCACAGACATTTTTATTCACATTTATTCTTCAGGCCAGAAAGGCACTGGAAGCTTCTGAGCAGAGCGGGCTCATGATTAGACTTAGGTTTCAAAAGACCGATTGTTGTGCAGAGGACTGTAAAAGGGCAAGAGTAGCAGCAGGAGGCCAGCAGGAGGCAGTGCAGACAGGATGGTAGTGGGGGTGGTAGCTGGACTTTGGGTAGATTGGAAAGGTAGAGTTGAAAGTGTTTGTTGACAGGTTAGATGTGGGTTGGGTTTTCTAATCTCTGAGATTGGAAAAGGGGAGTCAAGAATGACTCCAAGGTTTTGGTCCTGGTGTGGAGCATGTGCTTGGGAATGATGTGCAGTTTTCTAAGGCTACTGGATTAGGTCACTCTAAGGGGATGTCAAAATTTGAGAGAGAGGATCAGTCTTGTATATTTTGGCTTTGTTGTGTTGTTTGTGTGTGTAAAGGAAAGAGGAAACATGATTTTTGATGACTGAATATCCCATGTCACTGGATCCTCTTCCCATCAAAGCTAGCAGTGGAATTTGAAAGTATAAGAAAAGAAAGGCTCCTTATCTATGTCAAGGAAATATGTATGTTCCCCCTTTAAATGCTGCAACTTTTAATTATTGAGGTTGAAGGATCCCCACACTTAAAAGTTTCCTGTGTTTTCACAGCAGGGGTTGTGTCTGACAGTTGAATTCCAGTTGGTCCTAAATGTAACAAGAAAGATCTGGGTCTGTTTGCAGACTCTGCCTTCCTGAACCTGGAATCCACCTTGCTCCGAGGAAGAAAACAGGGCTAAGATTATTGGGCAACCCAAGTATCCTGGGGATGTGTGAAGAGTTTTAGTTTTTAGCTCAATGGTGGTAATGGCGGCAAATACACACACACACACACACACACACACACACACACACACACACACACACAGAGGAATGAAGGTTGCAGGGGAAAACCTTGGAAAGAAATAGAAGCTGATTCTTACCAGGTAGTATCTACCCTATGAGTACCCACTTCATTGTAGGTGACAGTAGCATTAGATCTTTGCTGAGTGAAGCCTGCAGAATTACTTTCTTCATTCACTGCCTCTCCTCATTGCCTGCTCAAGGCCACCTCCTGCAATCCAAGATTCCTTCTTTCCTATTTTACTGAACGTACTCTCTTAACAATCACTGACTTGGTTCTCACTTCTTTGGCCTCTTGTCAGTGTTTAGCACCCATTACCCACAGGCATAGATGCCTACCTCCCAGGATCCTGGCTCTTTCCCTCGCCCCACTGGCTCTCTATTCTATTCTCAGAATGTTCTTTGTTACAACCCTCTCTTTAAGTGCAGTTATGTTCTGAATGTTCTTTCCTTGGCCCTTCTTGCTACATTTTCTTGCTTGGTCATATCATCTCTACATGTATGCCAGACAAATTTTCACAAAGAAAGCTCCTACAAAACCAAACCCTAACTTCCGGTGACTTGTCAAGAAATTCCATTGCATTCACATAAGAATTGTGGTCCTTACTCTTTTAATTCAAGGCTACTTCACAGACTTTTCCATTCTTTTCACCATTTGGTTCCTTTCATGTCTCTGAAAATGCAGACCTGGACACTCTAGGCTGGGCTATCTCAAAGCCTTGCTAATGCTGTTCCACCTGGAATGCTCTTTCATCTCTGCCTTCCCAATGCTAACCATCTTAAAAACTCAGCCTAAATGTCCCTTCATGATTTTTCTAAGTAATATTTTACCTCTGAACTTCCATAGCATTTTCTCCCTATCACTACTATTGCAATTACTTTCTTTTATTATAATTATGTACATCTTTTCATCACCAGGCTACCTTGTTTGAGGGCAGGATATGTCTGATTTATGTGGGTATCAGAGTACTCAACACAGTGCCTAGAACAAATATTTGACTGGCACTTCAATTATTTTGAGTTGATAACTCGAGAGGAATATGAAATGATATGCCGTGATACCAGAGTTGTACAATGTAGCAGTCAGTCCAGAGATGCACGGTCTCAGATGAAGTAGGCTGTGAGTACTTCAGTCGAGAAAGCACTTGATAATCCAGCCTATTGAAGTCTTTTTATCATACTCTTTCTTCCCCAGAAAACAAAGTATCCCTCAGAGATTTTAGAATACATTCTCTCAATAATCAGGATTTGGAAAAAATTTAAATACTGGGAACATTCTTGGCCACTAAAAGTTATGAGATGTTAATGACTTACAGATCTGAAAGTAGTAGCACTAATCTGATTATGTTGGCATATGTCCTGTTTACAAGACATATCTAGCACTAAAATTTCTGCTGGGTAATGAGTGTGGATAAAGTCATAGACACATAGCATTGGTCACTCACTGGAGTAAGATTAACTCTTCTATCCAAGTGCGCCCTGCCTTACTAGTGTCCTCTGTGGCTTATACCACGCTAAATAATTTTAATTTTAAAATTATTTTAATTTGTCACATTATTGTTCTTCTCTCTGATGGGTATAACAGAAACTTTTTCTTGTTGCTCCTATGTCCTGTGTCATATGCCTAGTGAAGTAGACCCCCACCTCCCAACATGCTGCTCTCCATTGCACAGGGACGATGCTGATAAAGAAACATGAAGACAGTGTGATTGTTTCTCCTCAGGTTCCTGTACAGACTGGTGATTGTTGTGAATACATAATCTTCATTTTCTCTTAATTCCACCCAAACAGTGGTTAAGGTATGAATTTCAATTAGGAAATAAACTTTGCCAAAGGAAAAACAGAGAGAACTCTTTATGTGAAGTAAATTTCTGAGACTAGAGTCCTTGAGACACCTCACACCCACTATACTTGATAGAATTTCATTCTGCTAGAATGTATATCATATGGACATTGAATTTTAACAAATTTTTAGTTTCAAAAAGTATTTTTAAGATGGAATTTGTTTGGACATAGAGAAATTTTCTTTATCACCAGTGAAAACCACCTGTAGGCATCAAAGATTCTGTTTGTCTCAGACCTGTCCTGGAGAGCATAAGGACAAAGGATTGCACTGCACAGTCTGTACTTGTTATAACATGATTAGACTGTGCTTCTCTCCCTGTGTAAATAAATATGTCAGAAAGAGAATGAAAGTAAAGTCTTGAAGTAGAAGAGAAAGCAAAGAGTAAGAGAGGATATAAAGAGAAGGAAGCAGGACAAAAAAATTGAGTCAGCTTCTCTTGAAGTGGCACCCTATATATTTATTTCTACCAGTTTACAGTACCTACATTTTCTAGGATCAGTATATTCTGTTTTCTTTGCTATCATCATTAGGCTCCATAATATAATTTTACATCATATATTATTAACATTTATGACTATAAGAAATTCTTGAAACTACTTTGACATGTGATCAAAGTACAAATTTTGCTAAAAAGACACATTGTGTATCCCTTTACAGATTTGTACTACATATTTTATGCTGCAGAGTTAGAAATCTGTTAGAACAAACCCTAACACTGCATTGCCTCAATGTAGTTTTCCTTTAGAAAAAAAAAAAAGAAGTCAATATTCATGTAAACACTGTGAGATGTGAAATTTGATAATTCCTAAATAGCATCTCAAATATACACAAATTTAAAGATTATGCTACATACTTATTCATTCTTCATATCAAGAAATCCATGAAAACAATATTATAAAAGGCAACATTTATTAAAAGGCCACTGCAGCTAACTTTATGGTCCTGGAGTCAATACTGCAGCCACTGTCAATTTCCTGGGTGTCCTGAGGTTAGAAGTTGATTCCGTCAAGGCAAACATCAGTAATTTGACTTTGTCTAGATGACTGAACAGCCAGGTTTCTTAACCACTTCTTTCAAAGGCTTGTTCGGGTCAGATTACTTTACTGCCAGGTCAGTTAAGGCATCAGAGACCTCTGTGTCGACCTGCGTAGAAATGTTCGCTCGTGTGACATTGAGATAAATGTCATACTGCTGGTCCAGGCCAAGGTAGCAATCACTCATGAAATACAGTGTGTAGATATACCTAAAATATAAAAACAGAACAAGAATGTAAAACCACCTTTCTGATCACAGTCATATTTAATTCTTTTGGAACTTTGGAGGTTAGATTCTGCTTACCTTCCAGGTATTTCAGGGGTATAAAAAGAAAGGGAAGCAACATGCTGATTTCGAACATATCCTACTCTTTTCAAAGCAATAAGTTCTCTCTTATCCACTTCTCCTAATATCAAAAACCACCCTTCATCTTTTGATTTGGGAAATCGAGGGGTAACTGCACAGCTCTCTTGCTTTCCCTGTAAACCAGAAAAAAAGAAAAAAACATGAATAATGCTTAGACTTTCTATATCACTTAGTTGTGGTTAAAAGGCTATGTTGTCTTACCTGAAGACCATAAGTCTACACTGTTCAGCATATCTACCTGGGATGTTTTTAATTTTCTTCTATTATGGTTTGGTGTCTTTAATATGCTATTACCTA
The DNA here is from genome assembly GCA_004363605.1 of Indri indri. NCBI lineage: Eukaryota > Metazoa > Chordata > Mammalia > Primates > Indriidae > Indri > Indri indri. Next base: position 7,664 of record RJWJ010022829.1, on the reverse strand, counting down.
CTTTTCTTCAATGTTCCCAGAGCACATTATACACACTACTTTGTGGCTGTAACTACCAGAATATTTGGCTCAGTTAGAATAAAAAGCTCTGGATTTTGATATCAAATTAGTAAATTCCTATGCCATTCCTACAATTAATACTAGTACACTACTGGCAGATGAACAAATTCAGATATAACCATGTTAACCAAATCTTCTAAAGCCTTATTCATAAGGAACTGATACTTAGGAAAACAAACAAATAAAGCCAATCAAGGCTAGACTCTGGACCTCAAGATAATGAGCGCTATGTCAAATAAACACTTTTGCCCATTCAAGAATAATACTCACATAAAATAGCACAAATTATAATATGGTAATATTAAAAAGTGCTCTTCTGAGAAATGGCAAATTGTAAGTCAAGCAATTTGTAAAATATGTGAATCACCACAAATCAAGATTAGATATAAACACAATAGTACTTAAATTCTTTATTTTAGATTGATTTTTATAAAATACAAGATTATTCTAGTGATTCCTCAAGACAATGACTTTATGGCATAAAATATACTAATAATGACATGTGCTAATAATGACATACTCTCAATCAGACTTCACTCAGTATTCTAGAGACAGATGTTTCACCTACGGCATTTTAAAAGAGGGGTCAGAGAATAATATATCTTTTACAGCATTTAGAAACAAAAATTAGAGTTTTTCTAGCATGATAAAATCTTATTTTTAAGCAGAATATTAAGGTAAAAAAATTTTACTTTTTCCCTGTGGTTTTATCTTTACGATTATTATTTTTATGATTACTATTATTACTTTATGAAATTACTACTATGTTTTTGTAAGTTGAGATATATTAAGTCATCTAAAAAATGCTCACAGTAAAGACTCTGAAATGCCAGAGGCCAATCAGTTCGTACTTAAACTGACTGGTTTTTAGAATTGGAAATCAAACGAGGTGGGACTTGAAGGCACAATACTGAAAGGACATCGTAATAGTAGACAGTTACTGACCACTGTGTGTGGAAGCAGAGGGCAGAATACCAAGGAACTACAACCTCACCCCTGAGGGCTTATTCTAGAATATGGGAAAACCCTGAATCCACTGGGCTAAAAAGAACACAAATTCTTTCTTATTTCAATTATTATGGTACTGAAAACCAATCTGCCCACATGCTGTGTACTAACATCCTTAGAGGACTAGCTAATTAATTTTGGTATCAGAAGCAATAGAAAAGGGCACAGTAATTCAAAATAAAAATACTGTACATTTTTGGCCTATATGAACATTGACAAAGCTCTCTCTTATGCATTATAGTGAAGGAAGCAGGAAGATCGGGCAACTGAGGCTCAGAAAAGCTAAATGTCTTATTCACATTCGTAGAGCTAAGTGGTAAAGCTTCAATCTCACCTACATCTAGCCCGACGTGGCTCCTGTATACCAAAGTGCCTCTAGGGCACAACTTCAATGTCCTTAATAATCATTTGGGAGCGTGGCTAAGAGTATAGATTTTGAGATCACTCCCATCAGGGTCCTGATTCAGTCAGTTTGGAGTGGGGCCAGGGAATCTGAATTTTAAAAAAGGCACTCCAGGAAATTATGCAGGACTGTCTGTAGGTCATACTTTGAGAACAGTACTCTAGGCAATATATTCTTTATGGAAGGTGGATATTATGGGGTTGAAAAATGGCACATGAGGAGAACTGACTAATTTCAAAAGACTGACTCTCGCAGCTTAAGGCCAGTTGAGAAAGCAGGATTCATGAATGACACGGACACATTAGTCATATAAAAGATATGTGTGGTGGCGCATGCTGGTATTTGGTGTGAAATATTTGAGAATGGAAACCAAATACTATACCTTGTGGAACCCAAAGTGGACTCTCTGCAAGCTGACTTCAAGCACATACTCTTGATCAGCATGCAATTTGATCCATTTGTTGTCGTCTCGTTTGTCTGCAGTTAGAGTTGAGACAGAGAGTTCATTATGTCCTTCAACTAAGTCATCCCACGAGCCTTTAACACTTATGCCAACATTTATCACTGGCAAGCGAGATAAGAAATTCCATGCCTAAAAAAAAAAAAGAAAGGAAAATTAATAAAGAAATAGTTAACATGAAATGCAGTGATCAACTAAGAAATAGCATGCTTTTAGAAAAATCAGCTTCTTACTTTGAGATTAATTCTAGATTTGATGCAGTTATAGGAAATAACATGAGATATCCTGTGCACCATTTACTCGGTTTCCTGAAATGGTACCATTTTTCACAAATATAGTACAATATTACATCCAGGACATTGACATTGACATAATCCACTGATTTTGTTCAGATTTGCCTAGTTTTTGTTATACTTGTATGTATATGTGTGCATGTGTGTATGTGTAGAAATAGTGTGCTTTTAGTCATTTTAAAGTTCTTGTAAAAACTACTAAGAGAGTGTTTATTATTATCTAAACTTATGATCCCTTTATTATAAATCTCTCCTGATATTGAGTGGTTATTGACTGTATCAAAAACCAGTGAGTTTAGAAATGTTTGTTGTTGAACTGGTTTGTTTTAGAGAAGCATCTATTCTAACATTTATGTGACTTCTAAGGTGGAGAGCGTTACTTGGGGATATACAGGCAACCTGAAAAAAATTTTATATGCATCTGTTAATGTCAGCATCATCCACTGACCATGTATTGTACAATTTTTTTTGTCCATATTCTAAATTTATTCTATTTATTCTGAAAGGAAAACATTTCTATATGTCTGTATATCATAAGGAATCCTGTAAATCTAGAGTTCCTTCTAGAAACAAATATGTATTTTTTGGCATTATTATGTTGAGAATACCACTTAAAATGACAAATTAAAAGAGTAAAATATTTTACCAATTTTGTTCTTGCTCTTTAAATTGAAAGATATTTGTGAGAAGTCAGTATTCAAATAGTAAGTGCTCACCAATGTTGAATGAATGAATAAATTCCTAGTTCCATGGAAAGGATTTAATAATATAAACTCGAGGTCACCTTTTTTTTGATACACTCAATTATGTGGCAATATCACTATCAGTCAAGAAAACTTCTTAATACATTGGCTGTTTTGTCAGTTGTTATCTTCTCAGTTAGTTTTTAAAAGTACATTAGTACTTTAATTTTGGTTTTCCTTTTAGTGCTTTAATAAATACTATAGATTTCCTTATAGGCTTTGATTTCATTTGCTAAGACTTTAGTGCTGCTGAGTGTATTTAATTGAAATGAAGTAGCCCTGATGAACCAAACTACCCCTTAGGAATTAAAAAAAATGTAAATTCAATGCAAATTTTCAATTCAACTCCAATCCTATAACTTGTCTTATTAATCTGAAATTATGTCTGGAACTAGATTTTGAAATAGTCAAGCCACAGAATGTACTTCAAATACAAATGATGGTCCATCCCCTGCTAGAACCAATAGTCACTGAGTATAGAAGCTGTACCACCTGATTCATCTAAGACTGGCCAGCACGGAGAAATAGTCGAGGGGACACTTAAATGCACAATTTCTGTAAAGCATTTATTAATAACTTTGTGAGAAAACACAAGTAACAATATTTACCACACGAAGCAACACTTTACATGTTTCTTTACTTGCACCGTTAAATTAGTTGCCAATATAATGTTTTCTGTTATTAGCAACTCATTGGGATTTTACTTTACAAAGCCCCCAAAAGTCATATCTGGCTTTTATATATATGTAATCTTTTTGTAGGACTGAATATTATTATTTTCTACCTACAATGTGTACACATATTTATTAGGTATATGTGTATGTATGTATATATATTTATATATATAAAATATGAGCTATTTTTAAAGAAACTGCTAAGACATTTCAATACCAGCCAAACATATTTATCTGAGGATTAATCTTCATCTATTGAATCAGGCAAGAGCACTGCCATGCATACAATTATTTAATTAGCAGCCAAATCCTCTGCCAGTCAGCAGCCGTTCCAGGCATACTGATGGGGTAGAAGATGCAAATCTCACAGTCATACTGCTTTTTCTCATTACTACTGCAATTAGCACTTAAATTGATGCTTTAAACATACTAATTTCTGGAATAATTCAGGATTTGTATGTTACCTGGGCTCGCCTCACTGCAGAGCCGACACCAGATTGCTCTGCAAATTGAAGCACTTTTGAGCCAAATAACCATCATCATATCAGACAGAGCCAATTTGCATTTGGTTTTAAAGATAACAGAATGGCAATTTATGCAAATAAATTAAGTAAGTTTACTTCTGAGTTCTCCCTGAACTAATTATAACAATGTTCTAATTTTTCATCACATCTAAAACTTGGCTTGGAATCAATGTATGTTATGTTAGAAATCTGTTGTTGCTAACAGGAGCCCTGTTTTGATTTAAATACATTGTTTTTATTCATAATTTTGATGGTAATTTAGTTAGAAAGGTAGGCATTTATTATGAATACTTAAATAGTTTTTTTGTGCCAATTTTGGGTTCGACAGAAACTGAACAATCAGATGTTAATGCCTGTTATACTTTTTCCAAGTCTTGCTCTAAAATAAGTTCTACTTGGAAAAAAAAAGAACCATGGTTTAGAAGTTTCTTTAATACCTGTATTTGCAAGTCAATATGTTAATTATGTTATAAATCCTGAACGTTTACTTTGACATGTTTAGGGTAAAATTGCTTAATACTTAAAGATCTAGATAGCCAAATATTTCTGGCATCATTCATTCATATTTTTGGCCTTCCCAAAGACTGCAGATATGACCCATATTGTATTTCACAACATAGATTTAGCTTTCTATGTAAGTTATATGGTTCACAAATGAGGAGCGTATTTGAAAGAATACTTTAGAACCTAGGAACCATAAATTGATTAAAATAAAAGGGGGCCATAAACAAGTAATTGAGGGAATTGTATGAAAATATACCCAAGCAAAAAAAGGAAAAACTACCCTGAAGAGAGGCAGTAGAGGGCTCCCGGGCCATGCAGCCCAGTGACAGACAAGCTACATGAGGCCTTTCACAACCAGCTCAATAGCATTACACTGAAACAACGTCTAATAGTGCCAATATTATTATTAATTACCATTACTGTCATTATTTTTAGTATCATGTACTGAGTTCTTATTCTATGTCAAGAACCATAAAAAATAGTTTATATAATATCTTGCTTAATCTTCACAAGACAGAGTAAGTCTTGTGAAGATTAATATCATGAGACAGATACAACGTTTTCATGTACACAACCATGGCTAATACATGGCCCAGACTGAATTTAAACCCAGGTGAACCTGGCTCCAAAACCCATGCTCTAAGTTAGAAAATCCTTGGTACAACTTCCCAGGGAGAGTAGAGAAGCCTTCAAAACACTTAAGAGATGGCCTTACCTGCTTTGTTTTTGCAGCATGTAGCTCATTTTCTACCATGGAGCTGAATACATGGTCTTTCCCTCCACAGGCATGGATTAGTTCAGGAAGGCACTCAATGGAAGTTCTACATCTAGCATGTGGGCCCCTTATAATGGGCTTCCATTTCCTAGGAAAGAATATCAACACCAACCAAACAATTCTTTCACAGAACAAACAAGATTTTTTTTGACAATTGTGTTTTATTTAATTAGAACAGTATTTTTTAAAAAATTTAGATATAACTTCTTAAAGGTCATTATGGTAAGTTTTAAAAATCAGCCAGGATTCTCTAAAATACCAACCCATTTTATGCTATCACTGCATAAAATGTGTACAATGTGTGTGAACTCCATAAGTACTTAGGGTTCACAGACCCTGGGTGTCTTTCCACAGGAAGGCACTACTGTGAAGTAATGCTTCTGTTTGCGTAAAGTACTGATCTGGGGCCCTGACATTTTTTAATGGATACAGGCAAGTGTCTCAAATATAATTGCTTAAATATAGATTTAAATTATAAATTGTTGGGAACATAAAATTAATAGCACATTTTGGAATCTTTGACATTTACAGTGTAACTAGTGCCAGATCCCAGAAACCATCTATCTTATAGCAAGCAGAAAAATATAAATGAAATTATATTAATATAACACTCTTATGGGCAACAGGAAAACTGGAACAAATCTCCTGGGCCCCAAGAAGCTTCCATAACAGACCTGTGTGCTGTGTGGGGTAGCACCTTGATGTTCCTTCTTTACTGCTGAAACTCTGCTCCCGCAACTTTTAGTACCATATTGGAAGAGTTTCTGAAACTGAGCTGCAGATATACATGAGGTATCTGCCTTTCTCCCCATGCCACCTGATGTTGGTATGGCTCACTCTCAGGTGTGTCTTTTAATTTCCAGGGACACCCCACGGTAGAGACTCAAGCACCATGGAACCCAGGGCAAGTGCCCTGGAACCCAGGACATTTGAGTCCAATTGAGGGACTTTCCTCTGGGGACCCCACGTGTGCCTGAGGTTCTTGTTGGTGTCTGTGTCTAGATGCCTTAAATGACTGCTAGCCCTCATCCAGCTGACAAGAGCTACAGGGTACATGATGGCAAGCTACAGCCAGACTATTTTGCTTGTCTACATGAATGTGAACCAACATTTTGGCTACAAAGTATCTCTCAACTGGTGTGAAATACTGGTGTGAAAGAAACATTTTCATTTAAACACTGCCAACCTTGCTTGTATAATATTATGTACTGTTCTTTTCCCTGTTAAAATATTTGCAGCCATGTGCATGAGACTTACGGGTTAAATAATTTGATGCTATATAAACTCTTCTTTTAAGTACAGGTCATAGCTTGAGCTCCTAGTATATATAACTACTCACTTTTGGACATTTTGCAGATGTACAATTTACTTTGGACAATGGATTTAAAATCCCTCAAATCTTACTGGTCATTTATTTTGCTTTAAATCACAAAGCACTTTAATAATGTCTTCTTAAATGAAGGCTGATATTATAAAGGAATAAATGTAGTTACAATAGAAATGTATCCAATACTGCAAATGGAAAATAATTTAGATAGGAGCAGGTTAAAATGAATTGTGGTTAGCTTGGGACTGATAATCAAACTCAAAATAACAATGTTACATCACTAGGCCTTAACTCCCTCTCGGAAATAGGGGCATTTCACCATAAATAATCAATATTCTAGGCATGACAGAAAGTTCCAGTGACCACACATATACATTTTTTTTTGGAAATTAAAACAAAACAATTACATAAAAAATTAAAATAATTACCTGAAAAGGTGAAGATGGTGGTGTTCTATGTTTGGTACTGTAAGAAGAGAAGAGTCTTTTAACCACCGACCCTGGATCACCATTTGAACCAGACTGGTAATATTCAGGGCAGTCACCAGCCAGCCCTGGTTTGCAGCTACATCCAGCATTGCCTGAATAAGGAAAAGGCAAATATTACAAGAATATCATGGTACTTGTCCTCTCCACTGGGACTCTGATGTTAGATGTAACAAAAAACAGAGAAACCAGAGATTCTATTATTCTCAATAGAGAGAATTCAGATTCAGAGATTCTCAATTATTATTCATCAAGATAGAAACCAGAAAATAAACTACAGTAGGGTTAGAGGGAACAAACTGAATCTCCCACAGCATTTATTGTATGTTACTTTGTAACACAGGGCCAAATACTAAGCTTTTACGGGTAGCAAAGATAGCTAGATAATACTGATACCCAGTAATAAAA
>RJWJ010022828.1:0-26462 GCA_004363605.1 Indri indri | reverse complement strand
AAAAAAAAAAAAAAAAAAAAAAAAAAAGGAAAAGAAAAATGACGATGGTAACTAAAGTCGGGAAGGAAAAGAAGGTTCAGACACGGGAGAAGGCAAGTCTCCCCAACAGTACAAGATAGGTCACCTGAGAGGAGGGCACTGTCTTCCCCCTTCTACCCTAACATGGTGACAGGCACAGAGTAGATGCTCAGTGACGCCCGTGGGGCACCTTGCAGGACCGTTGATCTCTCCTAAGGCCCTCGCAGCATGGTCACTTCCATAGGGAAGCCAAGGGGCATGGGAGTCCGTCCCCCACCCCTAGCCCAGGACCTCCCAGCAATTTGGGCAGTGACTCAGGGACATGCATCCCCTCACCGTGTCCCATCCAGCTCTCCAGACACGCTTTCATGCAATAAACATTTATTGAACACCTGCCTACTTGCTCCAAGTGAGATGCTAGGCTAGACCTGGAACATACATAAATGAACAAGACTCAGACCCTGACCCCAAGGAGCTCACAGTCTAATTGGGAAGGCAGACACAAAGGAACAAGAATGTATAATGTGACATCAGCACTCCCATATATGTTATGTAGTGTGCTATGGGAGCCCAGGGGAGGGGAGTGATTAATTCCAAGGCAGAAGCCTTTGCAAAAGTTACGGTGTCTGCGCAGGGTTCTGAGGGGTGCATAGGAGTTCTCCAGTAGATAGCTGGGGAAGCTTCCAGGCTGAAGAAATAGCCTGAGCAGACATACCACAGAGCAGAGGCACTGGGGTATGGTTCTGTAGGGGGATGGGGGATGAGGCTAGAGGAATCCTGGGACCGAATGGGAATGGCCAAGCCTTTACTACATTGGTCTGCTCCAGCCCCGGCGCTGGGGAGTGAGGGAAGGGGAATTGCCCAAGAACTAACAAAGGGGGCTTTTGGGTGGGGTTCCCCACCCAAGTTCAAGAAGAGGAGCAGACATCTGTGTCACTGGAAAGCAGTGTGTCCAGGCCAATCTGGGGCTGGCTTTAGTCATCGTTGGGTAGGAAACCTGCACACGCCTTTGTGTATTCTTGTTTGTGTTTTGCTCAGGTCATCGGTCGTTTCCTAGGAAAGTTCCTTGTCAAAGTTCCAAGTTTGGCTTGGCTGATCCAAGGGAAAAGGAGACTGGTCTGCATTTGGGTGGGGAAATCAAGAGTGCTCGGAGGCAGGACCAAGGGGTGCAGGCAGGAGCCAAGCAAATTCTGGGCAGCTCCATTGGCCACTGTCCTCTGGACAACTTCCGGAGCCCCTCACCCATCCTGCTTCCCTCCCACACCAAAGGCAGGTGGTGGCTCTGAGAGCAAGTCCCTAACATTCTTTAATCCTGCCAAGGTGGGCTTTTCCCTCCAGGGGGAGCACCTGCCTTGGTGGGAGGAGCACTCTCCCCTCTCAGGGCTCCCCCAGAGGACAGGCAGAGGAGCTGGGCCCTGCAGAGCCTGAGCCCCCTGGGGATAGGCAGGGGCCCAGGGTGGCATAGGCAGGGGGAGGGGCTGCCAAGGCCGGTAAGGGAGCAGGGCCGGGCTGGGCCAAGGACGGGGATGTGGGGTGGGAGCAGAAGCGGGAGGGGAAGGAGGATGGTGGAGTGGAGGCCACCTCCTGAGCACCCCTGCCCCCTCGGCCTGGAGACCAGTATCGGCTTCGGAACCTCCGGAGTAGCATGAGGAAGGTGATGCCCAGGAGGTCAAAGATGAGCTCGGCCATTTCCACCACAGACAGCACCGAGGAGCCAAACCACAGGCTCCACTGGCTGCCCAAGTTGGACAGGAGGGTGACCATCTGTGAGGGAGAGAGTCACATGACCACAGGGCAGAGGAACCTGGGTGGGCTCTGGCAGAGGAGCCCCCATCCCTCCTGACCAAGCCGTCTCCCTTTCTCCCCAAGGGCCCCCACCCCTCCCAGCCCCTCAGCAGCCCGGGCTCCTTGCCTTGCTCCTTTCCCTTGGGAGCACATAGCTCCTGACTGGTGTCACTCAGAGAGCACAGACAACTGGGCCACGGCCAGGAGCATGTCTCAAGGGCCTTCTGCCGGCATCTGGCACACCCCTCCCTCCCACCACCCTCAAAGACCTCATGCCCCAGCCAAGGTCCTCCTTCCAACACTCCAACCTCACCGGTGACCCCCTCCCCTAGTCCTTGGTCCCCTACCTTTGAGGCCCAAATGCTCTGGCCCCACAGGTGCAACCCCTAGTTTTCCCTGACAGCCACCCTGCTAAGACCTCCAAAGAATCACAGGCTCCATGAGGCAGGACGTACCGTGACAGAGGGAGACTCGGAATTGGTTTTGTAGTTCAGTTCCTTGAAGAAGATGTTGAGTTTGGCAACTCCGGGTCTTTGGTGCAGGGAAGAGAGTGGGAAGAAAGGGAGGAGAATTAACGTCTGGGACCATCCTCCAATCAACTGCATCGATTCCTCTCCCCAGATCTGTTTTCCCTCCCAAGGATTCCTTTCCTGGGAATGGGACCAGGGCAGGACTGACCTTTTGTTGTTGATGGTGTAATTGTTCTGTCTGGATAGCATCTGGAAGACCCATTCCTGGGAAAGAATGGGGGTGTCACCAAGGTCACCCCCCATTCTTCAGGCTTACAGGGATGGGATCAGGGCAAACACACTCATACACATACTACCCAGAAAAGGCCGCAGCATTACACGCACACCCATGTCCCCCATACCCCCTTCCCCCTTTACCTGGGATGTCACTGAGGGCCATCGTGAGTAACCAGCAGAGAGCTGGTAGCTGGTCACACTGGGGACAAGAAAGGCACTCAGTGCTGGGGTGGAAATCCCCCAAGGCTTAGCTGGGCACCCTGTATTCTACCCAGCCAAGCAGCCCACTGCCCAACCTGCGCCTGAGGGAAGGGGCACTCACCTGCACGGCTTCCGACACTTGGTAAAACAGCCCAGGCGGTCCGAGGAGAAGTCAACCTGAAGCTTATAGTAGCAGTAGCCTGTGGGTACAGAGAGCTGCCTGCTGTCCTAGGGCACTTCGGTTTTCTCCACCCCACACCCAAGAGGTCTCCCAGGATCCCCGGGCCCCGCTTTACGACAGCATCAGGTAGCACCACCAGGGCGCCTCCCTCATGAGCAGCAACACCACAAAGTGTTTAAGAAATTAAGCTAAGCCGGGAGGAAAAACAAAACAAAACAGGACACACCCACGTAAAGACATGTAGGATATGGCAGACACTTAAAAGACAGAAAGCAAAATGGGAACAACTGTTGTGTAAGAAGAAGGGGATTAAACCACAATGAGATACCACTTCACCCCCACTAGGATGGCTATTATGAAAAAAGGCAATAATCAGGACTGGCAAGGATGTGGAGAAATCAGAAACTTCATACACTACTGCTGGGAACGTACAATCGTGCAATCGCTCTGGGAAACAGTCTGGCAGCTCCTCACAAAGGTTAAGCATAGAGTTACTGTACGACCACGCAATTCTACTCTCAGGTATACGCCCAAGAAAACTGAAAACATACATCCGCGAAAAAACCTGTACGCGAACGTTCATAGCAGCATTAGCCACAGTAACCAAAAAGCACAAAGCCACCCAAATGTCCATCAACTGGTAAGTGGGTAAACAAAACGTATCCATACAATGGAACATTACTCAGCCATAAAAATGAATGCAGTGGTGATACCGCTACAACCCAGATGACCCGTGAACTATGCTGAGCGAAAGAAACCAGTCACAGACAGTTGCATATTGTGAGGCTCCATCTACACGACATGTCCAGAACAGGCAAGTCTAGAGACAGAGAGATCCATGGTTGCCAGGGGTGACAGGGGTGGGGGTGGGGGAGCGTAGAGAGGGTAGGGCTTGGGAACTGCTAACGTGTACAAGTTCCTTTTGGGAGCAATAAAATATTCTAAAATTGATGGTGGTGATGGTTGCACAACTCTGGGACTATTTAAAATGTAAACTAAACACCAAAATTATACTAAAATGAAATGATACACTTTAAATGGGTAAATTGCACAGGATGTCAACTACCTTAATAAAGCTATTACCAAAAACCAAGAAGGATAATGGGACTACGGATGTCCCTCCTCCTCCATTTCTCAAGTTCTGAGTGAGGGTATTTCTCACTATGGCCACGTGCAGCACTCGGTCCAAAGTCCTCCATGGTTTCTGACCGCGTCCCTGCATCCCCCAGGGTGGGAGATCTGCAGTTAGGAAGAACTGCAGTCAGTCAGTCCGGAAACTCAGCCGCCCGCTGTCAGCCTTCGGTCCCTCCCTCGCCCTCACACCTTCTCAGCAACCAGTATTGTTACTTTTCATCACAGATCTTCAAACTCATAACAACTCAGAATAATTACTTTGGGGCAGGGAGGAGTAGTGGGCAGTACTCCCCACCCCACTCCCTGCTGTCCCGCGTGTCCTGCAAAGCAGCAGAGGCCACACAGCCTGTGAGTTTCCCCAGCTCTGTCGTGTGCGATCCTCTGAGTTCAGAGAGAAAGGCACGAGGACTAGAAAGCACAGCGGGGACAGAGAACCGTGCAGAGCGAGCCCAGGAGAGGAGGGAGGCAGAAAGATCACCACAGACGGAGCAGAAGCCTGGACAGACTCCAAACCCCGGGTGAGGCAGGCCACAGCCTGTGGGGGGCCTGGGCGCCTTCGGTGCCAAGTCTCCCCCAGCGATGCCCGGGCCCAGTGGGCAGGAGGAAGCACGCGCTGGGACCTGAACGCAAACCCTCAGCGCTTTCCCTCTCAGCTTCCTGGCACACAGCCTCCCTGCTGCGTAGCTCCACTCTAGTTGAAAGGAAGGAGATTTGTCTACTCCTATACCAGGATAAGGAGGAGAGCCCCGGTAAAAAAAAATTCTTAAATAAGCAAGTCCAATATATGTATTTGACTTACAAATCATGGACCTCTTCTATTGAATGGATACAGTGTGTTCATTCTAAATCGTACGTAAGATCGGAAACGTGAGGGAAGGGCAACGACACACATAACTACTAGTATCTTCCTTCTGCGCCCCAGCGAGGTGTCGTGGCCACCCAGTCCCCCCGGGAGCCAGCCCGCTCAGCACCCCGGGCTGAGCCCAGCCCCGCTGGAGGTTCTCTCACGTGCTCTTCCTTCCTCATGCTGTGGGTTATTTTAAATGGGGTGATTCTTTGACAAACACACAAAAGCCAAAACAGAGAGAGAGAAAGAAACATGAGAGCGAGGGACAGAGATAGAGAGACAGAGAGGGACGGGAAATCTGACAGAGGCAGAGACAAGGGGCTGAGAAACAAGAGAGAGAGGGCGGACTGGTCCTGGCCAGTGGAGCCGGAAGCCGGGCCCGGACAGGGGACTGAGAAGAGAAAGCTCCTGGGCGCACTGGGGCCAGTGGGGCGGGGCAGGGGCTCCCCGGAGTCACACCCCAGGAACTGTGCTTCCTGTAGTCGCAGTACTCCACATCCCGGGGCCGCGGATAGAAGATGTAGGCGCAGCCACACTGCTCGACCATGCTCTCCTGGAAGCAGGAGTGGATGCACACCTGGGGGAGGGGCGGGAGGAGGAGAGTCAGGCCTGACACAGCCCACAAGGGGCGGAAGGACGAACGGTTCCCTGTGACGAGCCTCCATCCTCTTTCCACACCCGCCCCACTTCCCTCTCACGCACACAGACACACACACACCCTCCCAGCGCAGGCCTGGGAGACGGGGCCGCGGACACAGCTGGCCCTCACCTGCTGCGTGTACTTGGAACGGTAAAGGTTCTTGACAGGGACATCGCTGCCGTTCTTGGTGCAGTCACCATAATTGCCCCCAAGTCTGTCCAAGGCTTCCTATGAACCCACGCACACCAAGAGGACAGAGGTCAGAACAAGTGTCCCAGGCCTCTGCCTGGACTCTCTGTCTTCCCTCAGTCCCAGGTGTATCTCACACCTTGCCAGCCCCACCATCCGCCTCACCACCTCAATACACGCCGCGGCAGCCCGCCATGCCCACCCAGCGCTCATGTCAAGGACACGGGCCCGAGAGCAACCCTGGGGTCCCAAGCATGCCTGAGCCCCTTCTCAGCACTGCCTACCCCAGACCCCTCCTCAGGGCCCGACTCCCAGTGCTGGCCGCTCGCCCTGACTCCTGCTCCTGCAGACCTGCGCAGGCTCAAGGCCACCCCGCTGATCTCCCTCCCAGGCTCCCGCGCCCCCTCCAATCTGGGCTCTCCCCCACACCTCCCAGGCAGCAGCCTTGCCTTCCTCATGCTGATGGAGGTCTCCACGCCGGGCCGCAAGTTAAAGCCACCATCGTCCATAAAGGCAGGCTCATCCTGCCCATGCACCATCACCCTGGCCCCAGTCACCGTAGACAGCAGGGGAATGAAGTCATTCTGCTCTGTGCGCAGCATCAGGGACAGACCTGGGAGCGCAGAGGGGGCAGAGTTGGAGGGGTCTCAGAGAAGAGTGGGGATGGAAACCCACCCTCCCTCGCACCTGTGCCTAGTCTAACACTCCACAGGCAGCGAGGCCAAGAAGACCTGCTGTGAGTTGGCAACCCTGGGCTGAATTCTGGGGGCAGGAGAAAGGCCTGGGACAGGCCTCCTCTCACGTCTGGAATGCACTGTGGCTGCCACGGGGAGAAGGAGCAGACAGGACTCCTCCCAGGACGGAGAGAGGCGCACAGCACCTCTGGGGCTGACCTAAAGGTGAGTAAATGTGGGTGGGCCGGGGCAGAGGCGGCCATGGCAGGGACAGGGAGCTGCTCACCGTTGTTGATCCCAGGCATGGAGGACATCCAGAGGTTGGAGTTGTTCTTGTCGTTGAAAGTGTAGCAGTTCCCGTACACCGGGTGGTGGAAATGAGAGTAATTCCTTAGCAGGAGAGAGCGGGGAGGGTCAGAGAGGAAAGTGGAGGAGGTAGGGGGGCAGGGAGAGGAGGCAGAGGCGAGTCTCCACTCCCCTGAACAGGATGCTGCCTTTCAGAGCTGCCTGCCTCCTGATCACCTGCTGTGTGTGGCACATGCTGGGAGCTTTACCCTGTGCCCTCGGTCACTCCAAACAACAGCCTGGGAGAGCCTCATCGCCACACCACCCAAGAGAAAGCTAAGGTGCAGAGAGGTCAAGCAGCCGGCCCAAGGTCACACAGTGACGATGGACCTGGTCAGCTACCTTCTAGCCCAGGCTCCCCCCACCAGGCCACCGACCTCACTGACCTCACTGGCCTTGACTTACGTGCCGCCTGTGACCTCTCCAGCAGTGTCCCTAACTTCTCACATTCTAAATCTGCTTCCCCATTTGGACTGCGAGCTCCTCGAGGACAGGAGCCACGTGTCACTCATCTCTGTGTCAGCCCTGGGTTAGCTGCAAAGCTCCTGGCACGCGGGAGACACAGGAGATAGTTAGTAAATAGCTGCTGAGTGAGCGAGTGAATGAGACAGAGGCGGAAGGGGATAGGACTAGGGAGCGGCTGAGACCGCAGTGAACATGAACGAGGGCAGGGGTAAGTGGGGTAAGAAAGAGGCCACGTGTTTTCCAGAGGCCTCTTGGTTCAGCACGTCTCAGATGGATAAGTTCAAAGCAGATCTGTGACAGGTTTGGGGCAAGAAAGATCACGCTCACGGAGTCAATACTGCTGCAGGAGGAATGTAACTTGACAGCCAATCACAGGTTCCCAAACAGGCAGGCTGTGTGGGGTTGCAGGAGGAGCCCGCACCAGCACTGGAGAGAGGAGACTGCGCCGCCACCCTGCCATGGGGAGCTGGCGGCGGGAGCAGGGAGAGGAGGGAGGGGGGTTTGGCCTGTGAGAGGCAGAGGAGGAACGAAGAGAAGAGGGAGAAGAAGGCTGGCCAGAGGTAAGGAGGGGGCGTACGGCCTTGAGCAAGTCGTTTTTTTGTGAGCCCATTCTCCTTATCTGTAAAATGAGGACACTGGAACCAGACAGTCTGCGATATTCTATTGGCCCTGAAGAAGAAAGGCACGGAGCAGTGAAATAGTAGCGCACATTCCAGGATGCACTCGGAAGCCAGCACTTCCAGAGCTCAGGCTAGATGCAGGGAGGGACTGAAAAAGAGGCCACGTAAATGGCCAGTCCTGAAGGGCCAAGGAGCCCCTCACTGGGAGATGGGACAGTCACAATGTGGTGGATGCGTGTAGCAGGTGGAATCAGCAGGTGAGATGGAACAATATGGATGGGCCTTAAAGACAGAGTTTAGCTGGGCACGGTGGCCCATGACTGAGGCCGAGGCAGGAGAATCTCTTGGGGCCAGGAGTTCAAGACCAGCCTGGGTACATAGTGAGACCCCCATCTCTACAAAAAAAAATAAAAAATAGCCAGGTGTGGTGGTACACACCCGTAGTCCCAGCTACTCAGGAGTCTGAGCCTAGAGGATCGCATGAGCCCAGGAGTTTAAGGTTACAGTGAGGCCGGGCGCAGTGGCTCACATCTGTAATCCTAGCACTCTGGGAGGCCGACGCGGGCGGATTGTTTGAGCTCAGGAGTTCAAGACCAGCCTGAGCAAGAGCGAGACCCCGCCTCTACTAAAATTAGAAAGAAATTAATTGGCCAACTAAAAATATATAGAAAAAATTAGCCGGGCATGGTGGCTCATGCCTGTAGTCCCAGCTACTCGAGAGGCTGAGGCAGTAGGATCACTTGAGCCTGAGAGTTTGAGGTTGCTGTGAGCTAGGCTGATGCCACAGAACTCACTCTAGCCCTGGCAAAAAGAGTGAGACTCTGTCTCAAAAAAAAAAAAAAAAAAAAAAAGGTTACCGTGAGCTGTGATGATGTCACTGCACTCTAGCCCTAGTGACAGAGTGAGACTCTGTCTCAAAATAAATAAATAAACAAAAAATTAAAAAAATAAATTACACTTAGAATGGTGTTCAGCACTTAGTAGGAGCTATATTAGCTTATGATTAAGATTATAGGGATTCATTAAGATGGCCGAAGTCAAAAAGATAGACAATAGCAAGTGGAGGACGTAGAAAATGTGGAACCTCCACACGTTGCTGTTGGGAATGGTCACCATATGACCCAGCAATTCCACTCCTAGGTACATACCCAAGAGAAATGGAAATATATATCCTTACAAAAATTGTACAGGAATGTTCATAGCAGCATTATTCATTATAGCCAAAAATAAAAACAACTCAAATGCCCATCACTGATAAACGGATTAACAAAAATGTGGTATATCTAAACAATATAATATATTCAGCCATAAAAATGAAGTTCTGATCCATGATACAACATGGACAATGAACCGTGAAAACATTATGCTAAGTGGAGGAAGCCAGTCACAAAAGACCACATATTATAAAATTCCACTTATACGAAATGTCCACAATAGGCAATGCATAGAGACAGAAAGCACAGGACAGTTCCCAGGGCTTGGGGGAGGGGAGAAAATGGGGAAGAACTGCTAATGGATACAGGGCTTCTTTCTAGAGTATGGAAAATGTTCTAGAACTAGGTAGTGATGATGACTGCATAACTCTTAATATCCTAAAAACCACTAAATTGTACATATTAAAAGGATGGTATGTGAATTGTATCTCAATAAAAGTGTTATCAAGGACAGATTATGGGGAGGGGGAAAGGGTTTAGGATACAGGGGAAGAGAGGCCACGCTAAGGAGCTTCGACTTGATTCTTAAGGCCATAAGAGACATCGGAGAATTTTAAACAGGACTCACTGGAATAGTTCAGTATTGCAGTAAGAACAGTGAAGTACGAAGCTTCCTGAAGGGCAGATTCAGGGGCAGAAAGACAAGTTAGGAGGTGGTTATGACCACTCAGGTGGGAAATGATGAGGCTCTGAGCTGAGCGAGTGACCTCAGTGCCACGACAAAAATGAGCCATGGCCTTTCTGTCGAGGGGGAGGCAGGGGCATGAAGCAGGCAAAGGGAGAGAGGATCATTCGGAAACCACAGGTGCCAAGGTGACAGAGAGACTCGGTGGCAGGTGTGGGCTGACTCAGGCTTAGCTGCTGCTACTGTCTCACTTCCCGGCTGGTAGCTTCTGTCCTCAAACAAACACAAAGACTACAAACTCGTGTGCCGGGCAGAGTGTGTGTGTGAGGGGGACAGGTGAGGGCAGAAGCAGGTGACACCTGGCCCTGGGGCCATTCCCTAGCAACCTGGAAGGGAAGGGCCCCCGGTACAGTGGAGACACTGCCTTGGCACCTTCCTCATCAGGCAGAGGCAGGGAGATCGCCCTGGAAGTCAAGGAGCAAAGGGAGGGGAGGGCGGGGCCGGAGGGGCCACAGGGTACAGGAGCCCTTCCTTTCACCCAGCCTCCCTCGGCCCTCAGAGCCGGCCGCTACCATGAGCTCTTTGCAAGGTCCTTATGACAGGGGTCCTCACAGAAAGAACACCTTAGGGCCAGCGTGGCAGCCCTAGCTAGGGCTGCCCCGTGCCCTGGGGCACGTCAGTTCACCTGCCTGAGCGCAGGAGGAACGAGGCCCATCATTCGTTTTAGTCTATAAAGCGCCCTCACATTCGTTATCTTGTGAACGTGGCACAACTCTTGAGATGGTATTATCATCATCATCTTCATCACTTGAGTACAAGTGCCTAAAGGGCAAGGATTACATGGGGTTTTTTCTGTGATGTGTCCCAGATGTCCAGATCAGTGACTGGCACAGAGCCGAGACAGTGGAAAATATTCGTTGAATGAACATTGAATGAATCTCATTTTTTATGTTTTGTTTTGTCTCCATTTTACAAAGAAACAGGCTATGAAGAGTGATGTGAAATGCCCAGTCACCTGGCCGGGAAGTAACAGAGCCACAGTGCAAACTCGGGTTGAGTCCCTCACTCCAAGCTACGCCACCACACGACTCCTGCAAGCCTCATCTGAGGAGCGTCATAGGGAACCAGATGACCTCCCGGGCCCTTTTGAGCTTTGCTGCTAGTGAAAAGGGGGCTTAGAAAGATGGAGCACCCTGCTTCCAGGCCTTGGTTTCTCAAAGCCAGACCTCAAGCCCCGCTCTTCCCAGGGCATCCATCTGGGGCTGCGTCACTGAGACCCAACAGTACAGGGAGCGCAGAGTCTGCACGGTGACCACAGGGAAGGGGTGTGGACTTGAGGCCTGGGCTTTCCCCTTGCCGGCTGGCAAGCATTTATTTAGTCAACAAGCATTTCCTGGGCAGCGCCCATGCAGGGCCTGGGGCTGACCCAGGAGAGGAACCCCGGCAGGACAACTCACGCCTGGTTGCAGGACGCCTGGTTGAAGCGGCAGGCGAAGACGAAGTCGCCCAGCAGGTCCTCCTCCAGGGGGGGCAAGGTGTCCGACAGTCTGGACAGAATGTTGATGTAGTGGAAGCGGTACCACTCCCTCACTGCGTCCACCCCCGACGAGTAGGTCTGGTAGAAGCAGTCGGATTTGTTCTGGTTGCACTGGACACAGAGACCAGAACATCAGACGGGGCCGGCAGCGGGGGTAGGCAGCAGCCCGGGGCCCGCGTCCACGAATAAGTGGTCTGGGGTGCTGAGGACTGATAGGGATCGGGACCCGGGAGTGGGTTAGGACAGAAGTGGGACAGAAGCAAGAGCCCCAGGAGCATGGGATTAAGGACGCGGTAGGCCAGGGAGGAGACCAGGAGCTGCGCGCACGTGCTTGCGGTTGGTTTATAGAGCCCCTGCCGGGGAGAGGAGCAAGAATTCTTCTCCCCATTTCACAGACGGGAAGACTGAGGGATCAAGAGGTTTGTCCCACCCGCAGAGCTGGGCTCCGAACTCCACCCTCACCGTCGAGGGCCTCCCTTCGCCTGCCCTCGGCTCCTCTCCCATTTCCCCTTACTCTCCCTTTTATTTTGTATTTTTTAAAACATTTGTCTCCCTTTTTACTATCTCCTTATTCTCTATCTTAGGCTGTCAGCCCAGGTCTCGCTCGCGCGGGAGGGTCCCAACTGCGTCCCACCCAGTAGGGACTGGAATTCAGAAACACGCATTTTCCACCACAGATTTGGTTTCCTGCCGCTTAGACCCTTCCGCACTGGCCCCCAGCGAGGAGACCCCACAAGCTGGCGCACCGAGAGGTGTTATTTTAATTGTTTATTTTTATTTACTTATTTACTTATATTTTTGCCCACCCGTCGCGTCACTAGGCCGCGGAGGAAGGGTCCGGAGAGGGGCCGGGGCCCGGGGCGGGGCCGGGGTCCGGGGCGGGGGCGGGGCCTTGGGGCGGGGTCCGGAGAGGGGCGGGGCCTTGGGAGGGGCGGGGTCCGGAGAGGGGCCGGGGTCCGGGGCGGGGCCTTGGGGCGGGGTCCAGAGAGGGGCGGGGCCCGGAGAGAGGGCGGGGCGAGGGCGGGGCCCGGGCGCGCCTTACCAGCTGGAAGCCGATCTTCCAGTCCTTCCAGTCCACTTGGGGGTTGTTGTCTCGCACGCCGGAGGCCGCGCTACGTGCTCGGCGGGCGCCGGGAGGCGGGGGCGGGGCCCGCAGGCGCTGCAAGGGGTGCGGCAGAGTCTCCCGGAGGTCGCGCCGGCCGCGGGGACGGGCCACGACGGTGTTGGAGGAGTTGTACTTGTACAGGTCAAAGAGCGTCTGCTCTGTGATGTGGTCCAACTCCTCCAGCTCCCCTTTAATTTCGGCATACCTGTGAGGGACGATGGCGAAAGAGTCCGACTAGGGGCGGCCCCGCGCGAATCCCTGGCCTCAGTTTCCTCATCTATAGCCAGTGAGGTCCGTTCATCCCAGAAAAGCCTGGGGTTGGATTGCTCTCGTGTCTCCAGGGCTATCTCGCGGGGCAGGAGGTGTAGACAGGTGTGTCCGCGGGGGAAACGTGGGCGACCGCGAGCCCCAGCATGACGGCATTTATTGCGGTCTGTTTATTGAGAGAGAGGCGGGAGGCGCCTGTCTGTGGGGCGCTCTCCTCCCACTCGCCCGGACCCAGAAGGGAACGCGGAACTTGTCCGCCCTTTCCCAAGGCGGGGACCGGTGGGGGGCCGCGGCCTGGGCCCCCAACACTCCTACGGACTGCGATGTGCAGGTCTTCCTGCCCTGATCCTCTCAGGCGAGGGTGGTGGCCTTTGGGCTTGTCTGCCCCTGGACACCTAAGTCTAGGGCTCTCAGCTACACTTTTAGAACCTCCCCGGAAACTCTAAAAATACCAGATGCCGCAACCACCCCCGCCCCCTTCCCCCAAAGACTGAGTTTTAACGAGTTTCAGGTGTGGCCCACACACAATAAATTAAACACTGTGCAGTGTAATCCTCACGTTCCTTCTTCTCAATGCAGGCCCTATTACCATCTACAGCGTGAAAGTCCGGAGTAGCAGGGTCTTAGAGATACAGTGTACCAAAATAAATATCTAGGCCTAATAAATTGAACACGCTTGCATGATACAAAACCAATATACAAAAATTAATTGTATTTCTATATAGTAGCAACAAAAAATTGCAATATTATACTACAAAACAACACCATATTAAATAACATAAACGACATCAAATACCTAAGAATAAATCTAGCAAAAGATGCGCAAGACCTCTACGCTGAAAACTGTATTGAAATCCCTGCAGAAAGAAATCGAAGACCAAAATAAATGGAGAGATATATATGTTCATGGATCAGAAAGTCAATATAGTTGACGTCTCCCAAATTGATCTTTAGATTCAGAACAATCCCTATCAAAATTTCACGAGATGTTTTTTAAGAAATTGACAGGTCGATTATAAGATTTATATGGAAATGCAAAAGATCGAGGATAGCCAAAAAAAATTTTTGGAAAAGAAGAGCCAACTTGGAGGATTTATTCCATCTGACTTTAATATTTACTATAAAGTCACAGTAATGGTTCTTAGTGAGAATAGACAATATATCAATGGAACAGAGTCCAGAAATAAACTCATACGTATATGGTCAACTGATTTGACCAAAGCACCAATTCAATTCAGTGGGAAAAAAAATTTTTAAGTGTAACAGATTGTCCTGGAACAACTAGATACTGTATGGGAAAAAAAAAGATCCTCAATCTCTACCTTATTCTATACATAAAAATTAATTCAAGATGGATCATAAACCTAAACATAAAATTCAGAACCATAAGGATTCTCGAAGATGGAAGATACCTTCCTGACCTTGGGGTAGGCAAAATTTTCTTGTATAAGAAATATCCAATGAACAATCCCTACAACAACCTTATTCAGTAAGCACTCTTATGAACAGACCTACATTTTTAAAAGATCTCTCCCCCCTTCTACTGGAGTAAAATGATACAACCACTTTGGAAAACAATCTGGGAGTTCCTTAAAAGGTTAAAAATAGAGTTACCATATATAACCCATTAATTCCACTCCTAAGAGAAGTGAAAACATGTACCCACACACACAAAAAATTGCACACACATGTTCATAGCAATATTATTTATAATAGCCAAAAACTAGTAACAACCCAAATGTCCATCAATTGATGAAAGTATAAATAAAATGTGATGTGTCCATACACTGGAATATTATTTGGCAATAAAAAGAAATTAGGTATTGATCCACACACCGACATGGATGAACCTCGAAAACATTATGCTGAATGAAAGAAGCCACTCACAGAAGACCTCACATATTAATAGTATGATTCTGTTTACATGCAAAGTCCATAATAGGGAAACCTATAGAGACAGGAAGTAGGTTAGTGATTGCTCAGGGCTGGGAGTTAGGGCAGTGGTCCCTAACGTTTTTGGCACCAGGGACCTATTTCATGGAAGACAATTTTTCCATGAGCAGGGGAGATGACGGAGTTCTGCAGCCCAGTCCCTAGCAGGCCACTGACCGGTACTGGCCCTCTGCCCGGGAGTTGGGGACTGCGGGGTTAGGGATGGTGGGAAAAGATGAGTGATTGCTAAAGGCTGTGTGCTTTCTTTTCTGGCTGATGAAAATGTTCTAAAATTGATTGTGGAGACAATTGCACAACTCTGTGAATATACTAAAAACCATTGAATTGTATACGTTAAGTGAGTAAATTGTATAGTGTGTGAATTATATCTCGATAAAGCTATAATTTTTAAAAA
Organism: Indri indri; assembly: GCA_004363605.1. NCBI lineage: Eukaryota > Metazoa > Chordata > Mammalia > Primates > Indriidae > Indri > Indri indri. The sequence continues at coordinate 11,522 of RJWJ010022828.1, read as the reverse complement.
AGAAAAATATATAATGAAGAACTCATCCTGATATACAAAGGATTACAAATTAACAATAAAAAGACAAACCATTTTAAAAAATAAGTAAAAAAGATACACACGGTCACTAAACACATGAAAAAGCACTCAACATAATTAGTCCTCAGGGAAATGCAAATTAAACCCATAATGAAGCCAGGTTGGCTCACACCTGTAATCCTAGCACTCTGGGAGGCTGAGGCGGGAGGTTGGCTTGAGGTCAGGAGTTCAAGACCAGCCTGAGCAAGAGCGAGACCCCCATCTCTATTAAAAATAGAAAGAAATTAGCTGGACAACTAAAAATGTCTAGAAAAAATTAGCCGGGCATGGTGGCGCATGCCTGTAGTCCCAGCTAGTCTGGAGGCTGAGGCAGGAGGACCGCTTGAGCCCAGGAGTTTGAAGTTGCAGTGAGCTGTGATGACACCACTGCACTCTACCCAGGGCGACAGAGTGAAACTCTGTCTCAAAAAAAAAAAAGAAAGAAATTTTTAAATTAAAAGAAAAATGGAAAGTGACATACAGAAAATGGAGGTGAGGTACCACATCTGCTCAGTGTTTGCCTTATTTGAACTGTTGACCATCTGTGATTGGCCGAAACTCAGCAATTGTTACAAGAGTAGGTTAAAGTGTGTTTGCACATCTAAGGTCACAGTTCCCTATGTACGGAGAAAACAAACTTATTTAATCTTTGGTATAACTCAGTATACTGTTAGCCACTGTCAGCTAACACTATTGTCATTCCCTTTGCCAAGTGAAAAACCTGAGGCCTGGTGACTTGCTCCAGATCTCACAGCCAGGAAAGGGGTCAGATAGCACCTTGCAACCATCACACTGCCCTCTGGTCTGTCCCTACTACCTCCGGCTACTTTAGGAGGGCCACGTGGTGTCCCAGAAAGAACACCCAAACCAGCGTCAACTTGATGTGGGTCCTCCTGTTCCTGCTACATACTTTCTAGCTACGTAATGTTGGGTAAGTAACCCAACCTTTCTGAATCTTAACCTCAGTTCCTCATCTGTAAAATAGGTATAACACTAGATTTGCCTACCACGTGAAGCTCTTGGAGGGTTAAACGAGAAATATTCAGTGACACAAAGTGAAGAGACCATGGACTATCAGGAAGACACAGAATAGCCTGAAGACCTGGAAAGCGAAGTGTCTTCCTCAAGGTCACACAGGAAGAATCCAGGTCCCCCAGATTGGCTGGAGCTATTTCCAGGACGCAAGCCCCCACATCCTGGCTGGGCCTGCCAGGGGCCAGTCCCTCTGTCGCCCCCTCTGCCTCCTGCACCTCCCTGCCTCTCATCACCAACTCCAAGCTGCTGTCACATCACTTCCTCCTGTAAGGCCCAGTAAACACAGCCTGGTCTTGCAGCCCCTGCCCCCACAGGCCCCTGCAACAAGGCCTCTAGAAGCAGTGGGGCTCTATGCAGAACTGCCTCACTCCCCAAGGTCACTTCTGTCCTTTTGTTTTCTTTTTTGGTTTGAGGCAGGAAGAAGGACTCCTGTATCACCCTCTCAGTAAAGAAATCTCTCGCTCCCTGACTCCCTGATACTAGAAATTCCAATAGCAAGAGGAACCTTTGAGTTGACACAGAGAACGGAGAGAATTGACCACTAAAGAGAAAGCACACGGAAGACATCCAGTCTCATCCTGAGAGGCCAGGGCTGGAAGGAGGGGGACAAACAATGCCCAGAGGGGCTCCCACAAGACAGTCCAGCCCTTCTAGCCTCCACCTCTACCCAAGTCACAGTCACGGCCCTCCCACCATTTGCTCTGGCAGGCAGCCCCACATGGGAGGGTGGGCGAACTGTGCACAATTCCACGAGGCAGGCATTACCTTCTCCATTTTACAGTTCAGGAAACTGAGGCCCATCCACTAGGCAACTTCCCCAAGGTCACTCAGCTAGGAAGTACTGGAGCCAAGATTTGAACCAAGGCCTCTCTGACTCCGCAGCGCCTACTTTTCCCACTACAGCTGCCTAGGGGCTGACACCCTGCTCTCTTGCCATCTGGCTTCCTCCTTCTCCTCCCTTCCTCTTACCCCATGGGAGCCTCCTCTCACAGAACAACCCATGCTTGCCCTGACAGCCTTGGGACTTGCGTAGGCCCCCATCCCTCCCACCTGGAGGCCCCTACTGGAGCATTCTCAACCAGCATTCCCAGGGCACCAGGCAGAGCTTCCTCCCCTGCCAGTGTGCCCCTGGGGACCGAGCCCCACTCCCTCCCTCCTCCAGGGACTGCCTGGAAGCCTTGACTTCCCTTCCTCTGGCCCCTTCGCTAGCTCCATTCCTCTCCTTTCAGCATCTGCAGCCTTGCCTCGCAGGGGCTGCGAACACTCACGGCCCCTGCACCAGTGTGTTTGCGGGCAGGTGCCCCTCACCTGTGAGCCCCCTGAGGACAGAGATCAGGCAACAGAGATCACCGCATTCCACAAGGTGGAATTCAGTCCTGGCTATGGCATTTTAAGAGCAATAGATGCTCACAAAACAATGATTATTCAGAGGATGGACAGCCAGGGAGATGGTCTAGAAACCAATTTGTTCAAGGAAAAGTTAAAGGAACTAAGTTCCAATCAGCCTTCCAGGCTTGTATCTCAACCACTCATTAGCTGGTTACCCTTGGGCAAGTTACTTATCTCCTCTGTGCCTGTTTCATCATCTGCAAAGTGGGAGTAATAACAGTACCTGCTTCACAGGGTTGTTCAGGTACTGAAGTACCTGGCACAGTGGGTACTGTATAACTGCTGCTGTTGTTCTCGTTATCATCACTGTCATTGTTACTATTGTCGGAGAAGAAAAAGCTGAGGAGACACAGGAGCACTGCCTGCCACTTAACTACCGTGTGACCTCACGGTCTGAACGAAAGCGGAGCTAAAGACCCAGATTCCGATTCTGACTCCTCTACTTAACAGCAGGGTGACCTTTGCAAAGCCTTAAAGTTCTCGGAGCCTCAGTTTTCTCATCTGACTATGGGGCTCATACCTGATCTCCTTATCTAACGAGTACGTTATAAGGATCAAAATGTGATAGTGGGCTTTGCAAACCGCCGTGCAGTTACTGCTATCGTAGCTGCACCGGAATCGACGGCTGTGGGAGCAAGGAGGAGACATCATTAGGACTGCTTCAAGGAGACAGAACCAGGACCAGAGGACAGAAGTTATCATGAGGTAAACTGCAGCTTTACCCAAGGAAGGGCTTTCTAACAGCTGCCGCCACAGAGGCAGCAAGGGTCCCGATGTGAGAAGGGTCCAGTTGCTACGGCAGGGTCAGGGGAGTCACTGCAAGAGTCTGGGTCTGGGCCCTCTATTCCTGCCAGGCCTGCTGAGCAAAGCCTGGGGTCTGGATGGTGCCGAAGTGCAGGGTCTGCCCACAAGGTCAGGGAACAATGGTCCGGACACTCCCCTCCCCACAGGAGAGGGAAATTCTAGGAAATTGGCCCTCTCCTCACCCATTCCTGCTGCCAAGCCTCCTGCTCTGCCATCTCCAGGGAAGAAGATTCCATGACCTCCTTCATTGTCCAAGAACCCCAAGTTCTTAGGTTCAGCCTAAGGTCCTTCCTGAGACTGGACGAAAAAATCTGTCTGTGGGCTCTGTCGTCCATGGCTGTGGGTATGACTCCTTTGCGTGAAAAAGCCCTTTGTTGACTAGAGAGAAAGGGACCGCAGCGGCCCACCCTTCCCCTTGAATTCTCACCACTTCCTTATTTAGTCTGAAAGGTCTTTGGCTCTTGTCTCCTTTCCTGAAGTTGCCACATAGTCCATCCTCCGCCTCTCCCCCTGCTGGCTGTATCCCTCGGCAGGTGGGCACCCCTCGTCCGACTCCGCCTCATTCCTGCTCCTCTGTCTCATCAAACGATTCCCCGTCCTCCCTGCTTCGTCCTCCCTGCTTCCCTGGAAGGAGTCAGTCATCCTGCCGCCTCTGCCCAGCAGCCGTGATTCACAGGCAGGTCAGCACCCGCAGGGCTGCATTACCCTGTTCACCCACCCTGGCCTCTCTCCCGGACAGAAGCCGGCAGCGCCAGACCCTTCCTCTATGCTCCTGACAAATAGTCCTCCTGACTACAGCTCTTCCCGCTGGGCTCCCGGCAGCTGCCCCCAAACCTGGGATGCCTTTGCCTGGTCCCTACTGACAGTGTCATGGGAGAAAGCTTAGAAATCACACTTGGTTTGTAGCTCAGCTGCTAACCTGAGAAGCACTGGCTCTTAGTTGGGAAGGGGCAATTTTGAATCCCAGTTTCACCACTTGCCACCCGTCTGACCTTGGGTCAGTTACTTAACTCTCTGGGCCCCACTTTCCTCATCCATAAAATGGGAGGAATCACGGTACCTACTTCCAACGTCTGTTGCGAGGATCAAATAATTTAATAACAGAATAATTTAATTTAAATTTAGATTCATTTGCAGAAATGTCTGGCACATAAATATATACAAATGTCTGCTATTATTCTTGTTAGTTTTTTATTCAATAAATAAATGTATTCCCTTGCTTAAATTATTTCACCTTGCTGAGCCTTAATTTCCTCATCTGAAAAATGTAAATAATAATGCCCACCTCCTAAGCTTGTCGGGATTAAACAGAGTGTCTGCACTCGGCACAGGGTCAAGCACATAGCTTGGCAAGTGTGCAGTCCCCTTGCCTGTGCCAGGGAGCCTGCCTCACTCACCTCCTGTCCTAGGTGTTCCAGCCCTGCCTCCCAACCTGCAGGCCCCTGGAGGCACGGGCCATGGGTTCTGCTCCCTGGGGCTGCTTCTTGGATTGTGCAGGGCCCCGCACCCATCAGAGCCTTAGAAAATATGCAGCCTCCCCAGATTCACCCCTGCCCTCTCCATCCCTCACCCACCACATTCACTGAGTGGCTACACCCTGCCTGTGGTCCCAGCCCCTGCCTGCCTTCCCAGCCCTGCCCGTCCCTCCCCTCCAAGATGAAGGGCTGGGGAGCCTGCAGGTACCAGAGGAAGAAAAATGAGGCTGAAGGGAGAAATCGAAGAGCTCTGGAAATTCCATGTATTCCACGTCCTACATGTTGGGTATTAAGAAGAGCCTGAGCCGGGCGCGGTGGCTCACGCCTGTAATCCTAGCACTCTGGGAGGCCGAGGCGGGTGGATTGTCCTGAGCTCAGGAGTTCGAGACCAGCCTGAGCAAGAGCGAGACCCCGTCTCTACCAAAAATAGAAAGAAATTAACTGGACAGCTAAAAATATATATAGAAAAAATTAGCCAGCCATGGTGGCGCATGCCTATAGTCCCAGCTACTCAGGAGGCTGAGACAGTAGGATTGCTTGAGCCCAGGAGTTTGAGGTTGCTGTGAGCTAGGCTGACGCCATGGCACTCGCCCCAGGCAAGAGAGTGAGACTCTGTCTCAAAAAAAAAAAAAAAAAAAAAAAAAGGAGAGGCTGAGTTTTGGGATCAGGCAAACAGGATGAGTCACAGCTCAGTCACTATCTCTGTGACCTTGTGACTTTTCTCTCTTTGCCTTAGTTTCCTCGAGTGTAAATAGGGATAATAATAGTAATAGTACCTGCCTCACAGGATTTAGTGTGAATTAAATGAGATGCCTGCAGACAGCTTAGCAGTGTCTAGTGCACAAAGTAGCTTCCTTAGTAAACGTCCCTACCCTGTACATTACATGGCGGTTAGTCGACAAAATGGCCCAGCATTTTTATTCTCTCCGGGACAGGATGTGCCAGCCCTCATTATTACAGTCCATGACACACTTTCGGACGGGATGGAATATACGAAGGGGCCTCCACCCCAACACGTGACCACTCCCAGACATCCATGATCCCACACACACCCAATGCGTGTGCTCACACTCACACGCTCGGAAAGATCTTGCACTCCCTGAAGGCGCACTAACTCACACCGCTTTCATTACATCACAGTGTGCTGCGGTTACTTGTGTATGTGCCTATCTCTGCCACCTCATTTTATCTTTCTGCCCCCAACACCTAGCAAAGTACCTGGCCTTCAACAAAGGTTGTATGAATTACTAATGAATCCATTTTGTTAGGTGCCTAACACTGTGTCTGGCTTGAAGCAGGTGTCCCCAAGGTGTGGCACAGCTGAGTGAACACAAATGAAAGGTGTCTGTGAACACTCAGCCCTGCCCACCCCCTCCTTCGTGGTTACTGCCCCCCACTGGCGTCCAGGCCCCAAACTGGCAGAGTGCTGATGAAACCCAAACTTCAGGACACACCCAAGCACTTAAAGGCCAGGTGCCTGGGCAGGGACATGTCCACATTTTAGTCTGGGTCTTTTAGGGAACAGCTTGACCAGGGACTGCTCTCCAGCCTGACCCATTCTCCTGGCTTTGCAGCCCTAACCTCCGTGCCAACTCCCCTTGTAAACAAAAGCTGACACCACCCACCTCTACAGCACCTGGGTGGCCTCCCCTCCTAACAGACTCAGGTGGAGGAGGCCTTGTTCTTTGCTGTCATCTTGCTCCAGGGAAGGGATGGGGCTGAGCTCAACCCTGCCCTTTTGGAACTACTCCCTCCCACTTGCAGGAGGGATAAGGGAAGGGGAGGGGAGAGGAGGGGAGGGGAGGTCACTGCTGGCCCAACACCCACACGCCAGGATGGCTCCACTGGGCAGAGACATCTGAGAACCAAGCCTGGGACTCTGTCTTGCCCGAAGGGAGGTCTACCTGGGGAAAGGATTATCAGATCCCACCCCTGGGTCTGGGGGTCCACCTGCCCAATGAGCACCTGGGGACCCTCATGGCACCCTTCCAGGAGCCAGGGAAGTAGTGGAGGGACAGACTGACCTGTAAGGGTTGAGGGTGCAGACGGTAACGGCGGGGAAGACGAGCTTGTCCGAGTTGAGGTTGATGTTGAGGCTGACGGGGTAGCTGAAGTACTCCCCGAAAAGCAGGCCGAACTGCCAGTACATCATGCCGAAGGTGCAGAGCCACAGCACTGCCCAGAAGGCCGTCTTCATGCGGTTGTGCTGGGAGCACACCAGGCGGATGGCACCATGGATGGTAGTGTTGTTGCAGAAGAACTGGAAGAGCTCTCGGTAGGAGCGGTGGAACTCGATCAGGGCCTCCTCCTCCTCCGTGGGCTGCTGGGGGGCCGTGGGTTCAGGACCCGGTCCCTCCTCCTCGAGCTTGTCCCCCTTCATGAGCCCTTGGGTGGGTCGGGAAGGGCAAGGGTCAGGGCCAAGGCTGAATTCTGGGCTCTGAGCACCCTCCCCCATGGCCACTTGGACCCTGGGTGCAGCTGCCCCAGCCATGCCCACATGCTCGCCCTGTGCCCACTCTCGCCCTCCACCTTCCCAGAAGCCAGCTGACCTGCTGAAGCCCGGGAGCCGGGCTTCCCTGGAGTGGCCTCTCCTCTGCTTCCCTGATGAGGCCACCTCTTGGTTTCCGTCCTGGCACCTCCCTTTCTGTCTCCACAGCAGTCAGTCTCTGCCTTTGGTCTCAGCTCCTGCCCCAGACTCCCTCTCTCTGTCTGCCTCCTCCTCCTCCCCGGGTCTCTTTCTCAGCTCTCCTCTTCCTCGCCTGCCTCCTCCCCCTGTGCCAGACTCTCTGATCCTGCCTCTCTTCCTCTTCCTCCCCTGCCTTTCCCCTGCCACCCTGGGCCCTCTCCTCCAGCCTCCAGCCCTGGCCCCAGGGACCGCAGGGCTCCAGGAGGTCCGGCCGCCTCCCGCTCCCCACTCCCAGGCTGTGGCTGGACTGGGACCGGTTCCTTTCCAGTTGAATCTGGCAGCTAAGCCTCTCCTCCCCCTCACCTGACAGGTGCAGCGGCCTGGCCAAGGAGCCCGCCCGCCTGACAAGGATGGAAGCGACAGGAGGCTCATTAGCATCTCAATTAAAGGTGAGCAGGGCAGGGGGAGGGGCAGAGGAGGAGTCAGAGTCGGGACGTCTCCCAAGGGAGGAGGCTCCTGCGGGCGGGAGAACCGGGAGTGCTGGGACGGGGAGGCAGGGGGCCTGGAGAAGACCGTGGGCAGGGGATGGATGGGGAGCTGGCAGGCCAGGAGGCTGCGAGACACAACGGCAAGGGAGGCTCAGGGATGCGAACGAGTAGAAGGATCCTGAACCCCCAGCCAGGAGGGCAAAACAAGGAAAAAGGACGAGACAGGATGACAGGATGGGGAAGCTGGGAGGGCAAGGAAGGCAGAAAAACGAAGCCAGTGGAGGAGGACAGAGCGAAGGACAGGTGGGACAGAGGAGGGGCCCTTGGGAGCAGAGGCAGAAAGGGGAGGACGAAAAGGAGGGAGCCTGCCCCAAAGGGAGTCCCCCTCCAGGCAGGAGCACTCCAGGAGCAGGGTCCCCTCCTGTGGGAATCCCTCCGGGGCACCCACAGGTCAACCTCACCCCCAGGTCCTGGAGAGAAAGGAGAAGGGGTCTCTGCAGGGCTCCTCCCTGCTCACTGAGGTGGGAGCACTCAGGTGGGGAGCATCTGCCTCTTCCTCCTGGTCCATCCTCTTTCCTCCTGGTTCCCCACCATCCCCCCAACCTTGTCCAGGCCTGGGACGGGCCCAGGTGAAGCCAGGCTGGGCGGGGACCTAGGACATTCTGTTCTTTTTCACACCATTGGCTGCCAGGCCAGGAATGTGTAATGTCCTCTGTTGTGGTCACGGGGTTGCAGGAATGTGGGCTCCCAGAGGCAGCACAGCGTGAGAGCCAGGCAGGGCACTGTGGGCACAGCCACAGAGCCCAGGGAGAGCGGGCGCCAAGGGGCAGGGAGGGATGCGGCCAGCGCTGGGGGTCAGGGAGGAAGAGCTACTCAGCTACAAGTCTACTCGGGCCCTGCAAGGAAGGCAAAGCTCACTGGTAGGGGCTGTTTTTCTCCAAAATCTCTGTTGGAACTTAATCCAGCGAAAGGACCAAGAGTGAAACGCCAGGTGGTGAGCAAGCAGAGAGGGCAGGGTCAGAGAATCAGGCCACAAAGAGGGCCGAAGGAGACACGGGAGATCCACCCACACAGCCCAGGCCCTGCACGCCACGGGACGTCTGCTGCTAGCTGTGGGCCCCACAGGAGGCAGGCCAGTGCTCAGGAATGTGGCCATTGGCTTGTCCTACCTCCGCTCCCCGCCCCCCAGTACCAGGCGTGCAGACCCCGGCCCAGGCCCAGCACTGATGCAGACTGGTGGAAGAGAATGGACCCACAGGGGATTCTGGTGGCAGAGATAAGAGCCAGGCGCTCGGCTCCCTGCCTGTTTGATCTCAGAGGGTCTGAGCAGCAGCTCCCTGACTTTTCTACTTGCTGGCCGGTGGCTGAAGTGCAAGCACGGGCTCAAGGCGGCACAGCAAATGGTTTTCATCTCAAGGGCTCTGTCAGAAGAATTGCAAGGCCTGGTCTGGGCTGAGCCCCTGATGTGTCCTCCTGGGGCACAGGAGTGGCAGTGCACACTCGGCGACCGCAGCACTTTAGGCCCGGAATGGGGCAGAGCAAGCTTGCTGCGGTGAGAAAAACAGAAATCCGAGACCTGCGCTTGGTCAGAGCTCCTTTTTACACGTGATCTTTCAAAGTGCCGAAATAATACACAAATACATTTTTGTTGCAATATGAATTTCCAGCCGTACAAAAGCACGCAGAACAACAAAAGCTCCCCTCTGTCCTGTTCCCTTCCCTCCCCTCGGCCCAAGGGCAGCCACTGTAATTTGTATCTCTGTCTATATCTTTTCATATGCCTTTATAGACTTACATGTATTTTTTTTTTTTTTTTTTGAGACAGAGTCTCATTCTCTTGCCTGGGGCGAGTGCCGTGGCATCAGCCTAGCTCACAGCAACCTCAAACTCCTGGGCTCGAGCAATCCTACTGTCTCAGCCTCCCGAGTAGCTGGGACTACAGGCATGCGCCACCATGCCCAGCTAATTTTTTTTTTCTCTCTATATTTTTAGCTGTACAATTAATTTTCTTTCTATTTTTGGTAGAGACGGGGATCTCACTCTTGCTCAGGCTGGTCTCGAACTCCTGAGCTCAGGATGATCCGCCCGCCTCGGCCTCCCAGAGTGCTAGGATTACAGGCGTGAGCCACCGCGCCCGGCCAACTTACATGTATTTTTAAAAACCAAAATATATTTTTTTCATAAGTGGGACCATGTTATAGGTATTTTTCTAAGACTTCCAATTTTGCTTTTAAACTACGTGACTTTGGAAAAGGCACTTTACCTCTCTTGGCCCCGGTGCTCTCACCTGTGAAAAGAAAGGGCAGGAGGGGGTGGGTAAGGCAGCCCAGAGGGGCACAAAAACCCTTTTCCAGTTGACGCTGCATCTAGCCCCTTGCCTAACACGCGAGGAAACTGAGGCCTGGAGAGTAAAGTGCCCACAGTGCCCCAGGAGGTAGCGGTGGGCAGACTGAGAACCGAGCCTGTCCAAGCTCAGGGCTCCTTCCCGGACTTCAGAGAAGTGCAGTTTTGTTCTGTGGGAGGTCAGAGGCCTTGCGGAATTTGTCTTGGAAGGACTCCCCCTTCCCAGGGCTCCCCCCAGCCACCCCCCAGAGCCCCAGCCCTTCCTGCCAACCCAGGGCTGCCTTCCTCCTCCCAATACCAGCCATCCTCTCGTGCAAGCCTGCAGGTGGAGAAGTGAAGCCAGGGGGTCTGCAGTGGGGTGAGGGTTATGAGTGGGAAGGGTCTTCCTGCCTCTTGCTCTCTGGGGACAGGAGATGACAGAATTAGTTGCTTCCTCCTCTACACTCCCAAGAAGAGCCCATCTCAGCACTTACTGTTGTTTACTATTATTGTTTTTTTTTTTTTTTTACTATGATTATCCTGATGTGTATGTGTGTTTACATATGTGAGGACAGGGGCCATCTTGGTGACCTCAGTGTCTAGTGGTCACTGTTGGCTCATTCTGCAGAAGGCAGCAGAATTAGGATCTTGGGTAAGACCCAAGGTTTATCTCTGACAGAGAGGGATGTACCTTGGGAAAGCATCCCCCAAACATCAAACATCCTACCTTTGTCCAATAACCCATTTATTTGTGGTCTACTAATTTATCTAAATGTCCTTCACTGTTTCTTTTCACCCTCTATCCTTTCTAAGGTAACAATGAGTTACTCAATTAAATGGGACTTTTTATTCTTACAACTTAGAGCTAGTTCACTGTTCCGCACTGGGCTGCCCGCTGTGGAAAACAGCAGTTTTTTTAATCTGCATTTACGTCGTAGGGATTTCTCTTTCATCTAAATGACAGACCAGAAAACCCCTCCCTCCCACTCTTAGTCTAGTCACCTGGCAGGATACTTGGAAGTTCACCATTTGGAGTTTATCGCTTTGGGTTAAGACAGGGTTTATCAACCTTGGCACTATCGACACTTTCAGCAAGATAATTCCTTGTTACTATGGGGTAGGATAATTCCGTCCTGTGCATTGTAGGTTTAGCAGCATCCGTGGCCTCCATTTGCTACATACAAGCAGTACCTCCTAAGTCACTGCAATCAAAAACGTCTTCTGAGTTTGGCAAATGTCCTCACGGGGCAAAGTCGAGAACAACTGGGTTAAGGCATTGTTCCCACTGAAAACACAAACACTCTGGAGACGGATGTTTACCAGAAC
>RJWJ010022827.1:0-26434 GCA_004363605.1 Indri indri | reverse complement strand
AAAAGTACAAACAAAAAAACCACAACAAAAAACCCTGCAAATATTTCACTCAGCAAAGAAAGTATAATAATACCAGGTATTAAAAACTCAGTATTGGCTTTATCTAATTTAATTCTCACAACAACCCTGGTTTTGCACAGGAGGAAACTGAGGCTGGGGAAGGGGGAATGACTTGCCCACAGTCACACAGCCAGGGGACAGGTGCAGAACTGTGGTCCCAGCCAGGTCTGTTGGCTCCTGGGTCTGGTTGTTGAATCAATCTTTCTTCTCCCTGTAGCCTGAATCCTTGGACAACTTTGCCTAACGAAGAGAAATGTTCTTTATGCAATTTGGATCTGACCGCTGGACTTGGTGACAATTTATTTTGTGACTTCGCAGTACAAATGGAGTTCTTTTTTAGGAACAGTGGCTCTCAGAGGGCAGAGCCAGGAATTTTAATTGGGTGAGAGGCAACAGCGAGTAGCAGAGTGAGCACCAAGTGGGAAGTCGGGAAGCACCTATTTCAATCCTAACCTTGGGCAATCATAGCAATGCCAATTAATAATAATAATAGCCTCTACTTACTGATCTCTTATTATGTGTCAGGTGTTCTGTTAAGCAACTCGTGTGCATCACCTGACTTAATCTTCTCAGTAATCCTGTGAGGGAGGCATACAAGTCAGCCCCATTTTATAGATGAGGAAACTGAGGCTGCAGGCAAGCATTGAGCAACATGCCCAAGGCCACACAAATAGGAAGAGGTGCATCCAGAACTTGAACCCGAACAGAGGGGGTCTGAAGCCTGTGCTTTTGCCACGTTGCTGTAACACTGTTACAAACAGGAGTATGATACAGACGTGCAGAGCAGCTAATATTTATGTTCCACGTGGTGCACACCATTCCAATCACTTCATGCAACATACTGCCGAGTCCCCACAACGACTCTAGGAAGTCATTATTATTATCATCTCCCTTTTCAAATGATGAAATTGACTTCTCGTTTGTTCGGGAAAGTGGTCATTTCCTTTCCGCTCCCTGGTTGTTTTCTGAGAGCTGTCGCTTTCAGAAAAAGGGTTAGGCCAGGCATGGACTCGGGTAATGTTGGGGTGGGGACTGGCTTTTGACTAAGTCCCTCCCTTTCCCTGGCAGAGAGAAGACGGGGGAGCCGCAGGAGCTTGGGGAGGCGGCTGGGCCAGCGCCTCACCCGCACCTTCTCTGGAGGCTGGAGGCACAGGCCGGGCTCCCTGGGGCGCGCCATGCCTGCCTTCCACCGGTCCGGGCCGGGCAGGCTGCCTCCTTGGCAGAGCAGGCTGCAGCTCGAGGCTCCTGAACACTGCGTGGCTCGGTGAACTGTGCAAGGAAGGGAGACTCTGCCAACGTGTCACTGGCCAGCACCCCCGTGGCCACCATCTGGGACACACCGAGCTGAAGAGCCAGAGCTGAACCATGACCGCCCCCTCCGCCCTGTGGGCCACACCGTCCTGAGCACCCCCAGGAATGCTCAGCTCAGGAAAGGTGTCCAAGCGTCAGAGGACAGCAACATCTCAGTGGGGCCCCGCAGAGCCCTATACGACGATCATAAGGACACTAATACCTGACATTTATTAAACCCTCGCTATGACTGGGCACTGTGCCAATGTTTTATGCATATTGTCTCCTTTAATCTACTCCTCACACCCCCACGTGGTAAGTACTATTATTATCCCTATTTTGTAGATGAGGAAACCGGAGCACAGAGAGGCTGAGGGATCTACCCAGGGTCATGCAGCCAGTAAGTTTCACAGCCAAGGTTCGGATTCTGGCTTTATTAAAGCCTGGCTGGCCGTCATGAGTCGTCCCAGATTCTGGTCTCTGCCACTCTCTTGCTGACGAGTAATCCCACTCTTCCTTTGCTCCTTCTGGTCCTCACTTTCTTCTGTATGATGCAGGGGTTGGACCACATTTTCAGCATGAGCTCGCCAGGGTCCCAGGGTTCTGTCCTGAGCTCTGGTGTGGATGGGCAGGAGGTTTGGGGGGTTGGGAAGAAAGTGAGGTATGTCAGACTTCCAACTCTCACCTGCCTTTTCACCTGAGATCAAAGCTTCCCTTTGAGGTGCTTCCTATATTAGGCTTACGTATGAGAGTTGGCTTACAAAAGGGGTCTGCTGCTTACGACAAGTGTGAACACTAGGAATTGTGAATCTGACCTTCTTGCACCCTGAGAATGGAGAAAAATGAGCCTTGAAGAGGTTAAGTGACCCATCTAAAGGGACTGAGCAAGTTAGTGACTTAGGCAGATAATATGTTGGTTCAAACTGCAAGCTCTGGAGCCAGGCACGACTGGGTTCAGATCCTAATGGTGTCCTCGGGCAGAGTCAGCTCGTGGCTGGTAGAACAGGCCTGTTATACTACCCCTAAGCTCTCTAAGTGGGGTTATTTATGTCCTGAGTTAGTTCTCTGATAGAAGAACTCAGTAACTAGGTCATCTTTCCTTTCCCTCTTCACCCCCAACCCAAACTCCCATCCAAAGGGGCACAGGGTACCTGAATGTCTTTTGACCTGCCCAGTTATGATGCATATACTAGGGACACCCAGGGACCATTCCCCCTCAAGGACTATTTTGTGGTGACTTTCCATCTGGCACCCTCTTCTGGAATTCACGTCCAGTGGAGCAGTCTGTATTCATGGATAGGGACAGGGCTGTGCTTGTGACAAGACGATGTAAAGAAGAGACTATGTATCTACTTCTCGGCCTTTTGGATAAGATCAGGTGAAAAAGAGACTGCGTGTGACCCTTAGTAGCTGGGGGACCTTCACCCCTTAGTTCACATCTCTAGGCTTCAGGGTTAAAAAGTGGCGTTGGGGGTTTGGTCGTCCACAGCTTCAAGATGGAATGCTTCAGTGACCCTGGACACCAGGAAACATGACCTCTCTCCTTGGCATCCAGATGTTTCCTTGAGAAGTTTTCTCCCTCAGTGCAGAGTCAGAGACTTTGTAGAGTGAATGAGGAGACTTTTGAACACTCCTGGCTTTGGGAAAGTGGCCTGAAATGGTCTGACTTCAGGGCTTTCAAGGCGTGGTCCCGAGGGACTGCCCTGGCCAGCCAAAGCCCAGTGACAACACTTGTGGTGGGGCCAGCGCCTCCGCAGTGGAGCGCGAGCCCATAAGGACTTTCCTGCGGGAGAGGCCTGGGCTCCTCTGGGCGTGGAAGCCGCCCTGCGGTGGAGAGCGTGGGAAGAGACCCCGAGGTGTTTGTCCTGCACGGGCACATGGCGACTCCTCTGTCCTTTCCCGCAGAAGAGGAGTTGCCAGCTTGGTGGGTCAGATTCCAGGATGCTCATGGAGTCCTGTTTACTAGTGGGGCAGGTGGCTGGCTGTTAAAAGGTGACCCGCGTGTTTGCCTTCCCCCTCTCTGAAGCCAAGTCATAAAAACCTCAGGCCCATGTCACAGCGGCGGCCCAGCCCTCTCCCCTCGCTGTCCCTGTCCTTTAGCCACACGCACTTTGGTGCCCTCACTTGGTCCACTCCCTCCAGGCTTGTTAGGCAGTGTGGTCAGTGCCCTGCTCACATCTCCTGGGCCCACCTGGAGGTGGCTTACAGAGAATTCGTGTGTGTGCTGATGGCTTCCTGCACGTCCCTGTGCACAGCATAGGATGGAAGCCTAGGAGTTAGTGCCCCTATGAGGAGTGACCCTCAACCCATAAGGGATGAGGGGGCAGATGAACCTCCCAGCTTCCTTGTCACACAATGGGATAATTCCAAGGTGTGTTCTACTCAGCTACTTCCTTTCACAACCTTCACTATAGTGCTGGGGGAGGCAAGGTGATTTTATTCCCATTTTATTGATGAAGAAACTGAGGCCTGGAGAGGTTACTGACCTTTCCCAAAGTGGTAGAATGCAGGACTCCTGACTCCCCATTCACTATTTGTTTCTCAACAGGGTGCCTTGGTGTCTCCTTGGCTCTTGTCTGCCATAGGGAGAATACTGAGTTGCACTGGCTAAAGACCAAGGAGGAAACAGACCTTTTGCCCTGTCTTTATTTTAGTTCTCAAGACTAGCAGTGGATTTGTTTAGGAAAAGCCTTGCCCTTTGATTAGAACTTGATACTTGAATTGGGTCATGGGAGCAGGAAGGGGTGCATACATTATATATAAAATATATTATAAAATTATATATAGAATATATACAGCAGGTCCTTGAGTATTGTCATTTTGTTCAACATCGTTTCATTACAACTTAGATGAGAAAAAAATTGGTTCCTGACTCAGGGCTACTGTCTGTGTGGTGTTTGCATGTTCTCCCCATATCTGCATGTTTCTCCAGGCACTCTGGTTTCCTCACACATCCCAAAGATATGCACGTTAGGCCCACTGGCATGTCTAAATCATCTCAGTAGGAGTGAGTGTGGGTGCGTGTGAGAGTGTGCCCTGCGACGGAGGAGTGTCCTACCCAGGGTTGGTTCCTGCCTTGTACTCTGAGCTGCCAGGACAGGTTCTGGCCACCGTGACCCCAAACTGGAATAATTGGGCAAATAATTGCCTCACTTGTTTTTATTAATCTTTCTTAAATATATGTATAGTTCACATTTATTTCAATGTTTAATACTAGAAGTGTTTTGGTCTTTGTTTAAAAGTTTGGTGATGCTTTTGTGACCAAATATGTGCCATGGGAATTTAACTATGTGTACAACGATTAACTTATGGTAAAATTGGTTTTGTTTTACATTGTTTTGCTTAAAGTTGCAGTTCCCAAGAAACTATTGATGTTAAGTGAGGACTTACTGTATGTAAAATATAATATAGGATCTAAAGGAAATAGAGGTGATCAGAGTCAGACTGTGCTACAATGAGGAGCCACTAGAACTCGCTGAGTTGGGAATGACAAATTGGAGGCAATGCTAATCAGCCGATGGGGCTACCCAAAATGCAGAACTGAGCAAGTGTCTGTAAAGCCCTATCTGAAGTTTGAGAGAAACAGTTCAAGAATTGTTTAGTGATGTCTGCCTTGGCACAAGATAGGTGAGTATGGTTTACCTGCCACAGGGTAAAGACAAGATCAGAAAAGCCAGGTCCATGGCTAAGACAAGGTCAGAAATGCCCAAGAGTTAGAACCCACAGGCTAGAATTTGGAGGGATGGTGCAGGTAGGTCACCAATGACAAAACAGTGTCCAAAGGCAGTGTTTAGTCTGGTGCTCAGGTGACTCAGCAACTCACCTGAATTACTACTGACTTAGTAAAAAACTACTTTTTTCTAACCTTTTCTCAAGATTCTATCATACTGCTTTGGAAACTCTATAACCTTGTAGATTGCAAGAAGTTTATTTTGCATAGCAGACAGTTAAAAGCAACAGTTCTGAATCTTACCTCAAAATTTGCCTTTAACCTCTAGTCTCACAGCACTAAAAATTGAGACTTTAGTCCCACTTGAGGCTCAGTTTCCCCATATGCAAAATAAAGTTGTCGGGCCAAGTCAGAATTTCTCAAAAAGCATTCAGAGAAACACTAGTTCTGCAGGGTGGGAGCAGCTGTTATGTGGAATAACATAGGTTTCCATAATCAATTTCATTTGGAATATTGCTAGATTAAAAAAACATTTCTAACCGGAGGACTTCTCAGATCCTTTAATACAAGAATTCACCTTGAAGAGACTCAGGTAAGCACTTACTTGAAAACAGGAAACACACCAAACAGAATAGTCTCTAAAGGCCTTTCAGCTTCAAAATGCTAGAATTCTTTATCAATTTCCTTTGAGAATAGAGATATAAAGAGAAGCACAATCAATGATTGGCTCCTTTTAGTTCTGTCCTGTAGACATGATATGGTGGTTGGTCTTTAACAAGTGTGTTTAAGTGGCTCAAAGCAAGTGGCAACAATAGGGTCATTTCTTTAGTAGAGCATTAGAAGATCAATCAATTGGATTGAAAACAGTTGGTTCTTAAGACTAGACCAGATTACTTCAGTTACTTTAATGATGTGACTGGTGATAAAACTAATTAGCAAAATTGACTGCAGAACGACGTCTTTTTTTTTTTTTTTATGATCTTTGTCAGTATAGCTGCTACGTAGAAGGTTTTCCATCTGAAACTCTTTGAGTAGCAAAATCCTGTTTAGCATCCTAAGTTGCACTGTGGGTTTAGCTTTGCAGCATCGCATAGGGTAAGGTTGCCATGACCCCATACCCCCGGTCACAGTCCCTGCATGTGCAGCGAAGTTCCAGGCGCCTGACCTCAATGGTTCTCCACACTGGGGAGATGTCCACCCCAGGGCAACTCCAGCTGCCTGTGCCTATTCAGAGACAGACTGTCCCTTCAAATGAGGGGCTGCCTTCCTTCTCTATTCAAAAGAGGCCACACCTGCTTGATCTACCTTTCTGTAAGTCTGATCAGGAATAACTTCAAACTTTCCACACGAAGAGTTTTTATGAAAGACAAATCAATTTCAGGGTCAGCATGGATATACAAGAATAGAAAATGCAGGGCCATCATCAGAATCATCTATGGCTTTAAAAGAAATGCCCATGCTTGGCCCCGCCCCTGGAGATTCTTGGTGGAGTAGATCTAAAGTGGGTATAGGCATCTGTATTTTAAAAAGCTCCCTAGATACAACCCAGATGTCCACCAATAGCAGACAAGATACACAAAATGTGGGTTATTCATGCAACGGAGAGCTAGCTACTCACCAATTAAAAATAAAAAGCTGTTGATACATGGAGCAACATGGATAAATTTTCTAGACATCAGGTTAAGTAAAAAAGCCAGTGGCCAAAGAATATGCTATGTAGAATCCCATTTATATGAAGCTTTAAAATGGGCAAAACTATTATATGGTGTTAGAAATCAAAATTGTAGTTTCTACTAGGGGGGAGTAGGATTGAAAGCAAAGGGAGGCAAGGGCATTTTTATCTGTGGGTGATAAAAATGTTCTGTACCTTGTAAGTGATGGTCTACTCAGATGTGCACAATTTCAAAACTTAACTGAACCCTTAAAAGATGTGCATTTTATTGTATATAATGTATTCCTCATTTAAATAAAACAGCCTAATTCTCCATAAGACCCCAAGTTAGAATCCTGCACTTGAGTCAAGGAGGGGCCCAATGACATCAGCCCAGTCACAGACTCAAGAAATGGGACACTTCCCTGTTCTCTCCTTTATAGCACACAATCTCCCATTGTCATTTATCTTCCAGGATTTTCCCCACCCTTTCTCTGTATTTTGGATGCTAAGGCCCCAGGGAACTCAACATACAACAAGCAGCTCAGTAGTAAACCCATATGTCCCAAGGAACTGTGTCTCTTCCTCTCTCAATTTCAGCATCCACGTCCGCATTCCTAGAAGGAGTTCCTTCCCTTCTAGGCCACCTGGAAGGGACATCACATTAATTGAGAACCTACTATGTGCCAGACTTTGTTGACTCCTTTACCAAGGCTATCTCCTTTTCTTTTCAAAAGAATCCTGAGAAACAGATATTTTTACTGCCCGCCTCGGTTTTCCAGATTATCGATCAATGAGGAAAGACAAAATAATGGCCCAGTGGTGATGTTTTAGTTTGCTCTGGCTGCCGTAGAAAATACCATAAGCTGGGTGGCTCATAAACAACAGAAGTTTATTTCTCACAGTTCTGGAGGCCGAGAATTCCAAGATGAAGGTGCAGCGGATTTGCTGTTTGATGAGGGCCAGGTTATCAGTATCTTCTCCATTCGGCCTTGCATGGTGGAAGGAGCTAGCTAGCTCTCTGGGGTCTCTTTTACAAGACTACGAATCCCATGTTGTTCTTATAACTTAATCACCTCCTGAGAGGCCCCACCTCCTAATACCATTACCTTGAGGGTTAGGATTTCAACATAGGAATTTATTTGGGGGGAGGGGCGCGACGCAAGCATTTCGACCACAGCAGGTGACATTACGCTGATTAGTGGAGGAGGCAGGGTTAGAACAGTGATTGCAAAACCTCTTAAAATGTAAGACCCCTCTCCTTCCAGGACCTGAAGGGAGAGACGCAGAGACAGGCCTTGGAGATACAGGTGGCGTAAAAGGGGCAAAGGGCCTCACTTGACATGCGTTTCATGCCCAGTGTTCAGAATTCAAGCCAGACAGCCCCACACACCCAGGCAGTTCCATGTTCTCTGGCTCACCCCGTCTGGTAGCTTGTAAGTGGCAACCTCAGGGCGACTTTGGTACAACTCAGAAAGGGGATGTAGATGTCTTTGCTTTTAGGATTCTGGCTTCCTGAGATCAGAGGAGTGGGTTCCCGTACGGGGGTGGCGAGGAACAGGGAGAAGCACTGGAGCAGACTCTGTGCGTGCGTGTATGTGTGCGTGTGTGTGTGTGTGTGTCGGCGCGCCTGTGCGTGGAGGGGGGATCGCTGTACCCAGCGAAAGGCACTGGGGGAGGAGGAAGCGGTAGCAGAGATCTGAATAATTGATTCTTCAGCTGCACCAGACGCCCGAAGCGGGCGGAGAGCGTGGTTCCCGCACCACGAATAGCGGTGCGCGCCGCAGCAGGCGCCCCAGTCGCCAGCCAGCCGCCTCTCCTGGCCTTATTCGCCGCGGTGCGCTCCCGGAACTGGTGGCCCACTCTGCGCCGCCGCCGAGGGACTGCGGGGTCTGCCTGGGCCCACCTCCGAGCGCGAGGCTGCGGGCAGGAGACGCGTTCGCGCGCCGGAGCTCCAAGCCTCTTTGGCTTGCGCAGGGGGCTGCTGCGTCTAGCCGACTGAGAACAAGTCCTTAAGTTGGTGTGGTGGGCGTCCCTGCCTTCCTCCTCCTCGTCCTCGGAGGCGACCGCAGCAGAAACGCCCCGGGAACCGGGCTTTGCCAGTGCCGTGAACCGGGGTGGCCAGGCACTCTCCGGACTCCCGCTGGCAAGTGGGGAACCGAACGCCCGGCGCGGAGCTGGCCCTCGCAGCTAAGGGCCCGGAGGGAGCTGCCTTCCCCCGCCCGCGCCTCCCTCGGCCGGGGACCGCGGGGATCCCCGGCCACACGCGCGCGCGCGCTCCCACATTCACTCACACACACACTCGCCCTCGCACACACCAGCCCGGAGCTGGGCTGCGGAGAGGGTGCTCCGGCGCGCTCAGAGGACCGGGCAGCTGCTGTCCGGAGCGGGGCAGGAAGCTGAGCTAGGGCTCCTGGAGGGAGGCTCCCAGGGCTTCGCCGGATCATGGGGCCGGGTGAGCGCTGACAGTCGCGGCCGCAGCCATCAGACCTGGAGATGACCAGGAGCGGCCACTGCTGAGAACTATGTGGAGAGAGGCTGCGGTGAGTGCTGGCGCGGGACGCGGGGTCTGGGGGGTCCCCTTGAGAAGGGGGAGGTGGGAGGCCCGGATAGGAGGGGGCGGCAGGATCGCAAGAGGGTCTCTGCGTGGGAATGATCGCACCTCCCTCGGGGAAGCGGGATCGCGGGAGCCCGCGTCCTTCCCTCCCCCTCTCCTCCTGCCTGCTCGTCGCAAACTCAGCCAGCACCCCCATTCCCTCCCTACCCCCCTCGCTCAGTGGCTCCTGGTCGCACAACTCCTAGCAGTAGGCGCCGGGGAGGTGGTAGGGGGTGAGGTCGGAGGTGCCCAGTTAGCTTCCCGTGGGTGGCCAACCTGGGGCTCCCATTCTGTGCGCCCCGGAGCAAAGCGCCTATGATCAGCCACGGGGTCTGGGGATCCGCACCGGGGGCGTCTCGGGCACGGAGCTCCAGCTCCCCGCCTCGGGTCTAGCCTCCCGGGCGCGCAGGGGGCTGTGAGCACTGCAGACTGCAGCCTCCCCGCGCCGGTGGGCTGACCTGCCTCTCCCTCTCTCCACCGGCAGAGCCCTGCTGCAGAGCCTCCGGCTGGGATAGCCGCCCCCTGTGGGGGCGATGCGGACAGCGCGGGACAACCAGGGGAGCGCGCGGGGGCCGCAGCATGCGGGAACCCGCTAAACCCGGTGGCTGCTGAGGCGGCCGAGATGTTCGTGCGCGCAGCGCGCCCCACAGCATCCTCGACCTTCTCGGGCTACAGGTACGTCCCGGCGGGAGACCGGGGCTCGCCGGGTCTGGGAGGAGGGAGGCTCGGCCGGAGGGAGAGCGGGAGAGGGGAGAGGCGAGAGCGGGAGAGGGGGCCGGGTGCCGAACGCGGGAGGAGCGCCAGAGGGCGCTGCGGCCCCGCGCTTCGCCGCGCTCACCCGGAGAGCCCCGCGGCCGCCGCGAGTTCGCCCCAACTTCCCCCGGCTCCCGCCGCGCCCGGCCCGAGGGGCGCGCGCCTGTGCTCGCGCGCACAACTGTGCTGCTATGTGCAGGCACACGGGGCTGTGCACCTGGCGCGGAACATGTGTGCGTCCCGCCTGGGGACGCGTGAGGACTCTGGCCGGCCGTGGGCACCGCTACCGCGGCCTGCGGATGTGCGCAGAAAAGCGCGCGTGTCTGTGAGCGTGTGCGGCCCACTGCCCACGTGCACCTCAGACTCGGCACCAGCCCCCGCAGGAGAAAGGCTGGGGAGGGGCTGTCCACGTCCGTCTGGGAGCTTCTCGGGAGCCTACCTTTCCCCCCACGCACGTTCTCTGCCAGCGCCCACGCGCTGGCCCGCGGGGGGACGCGCCTACTCTCTGGAATTCTGCATTGCACACGTGCGAGAGGATGTGTGGGCGCGTGTGTGTGCACGTGCACGTGCAGAGGGTGAGTCCTGAGGCGCCTGCAGTGAGGTGAAAGCCCCTCCACACCGAGGTGGGGCGGCCCCGAGTTCCCTCAGGCACCGGGGAGCCTGGGCCCACAAGAGAGCGTCCTCTCTCCCAAGCGCTTGAGGAGCTCCCTGCAGGAGAGGAGCGGGGTCCACGGCTGGTGCCGCGCGGGGAGCGAGGTCTGTGGTGCACCCGTCGGGCTTTGAGGGGCGGTGTCAGTCACCCAGCTCAGAGAGCGCGCGAGGATACCGCCACCGCGCGCCTGGGCGGGTCCGTAGTGCGCGCCGCGGGCGCAGGGGGCGGGGTCGGTAACTCGGTTCGCTCCGGCCCCCGTGTGAGGGGGCGGATAGAGGGTTCGCTCCGTGCGCCCACGAGCTGGCGCGTCCGTGGCTCGCTCGGCGCTTAGGGGCCGTGGTGCGCAGCTAACTTGAGGAATGCGGTGTGGGGTGTGCGCAGAGTCCAGGATGGGGAAGGGGCTGGAGACAGGAGACGTGCAGGAGACCGGATGTGAGAATGGGTTTGGGGACAGGGATGGAGAATTAGCTCGGATTGGAGTTGTCGATAGAGCTGGAGATGGGTCGAGGCGTGTGGGTGGCGTCGGGGCTTGGGGATGGAGTCAGTGATTCCAGCAGCCTGTGCTGGGGCTGGGTTCCATACCTGGCTCCTAGAGCAGGGGGCCCCAGTCGGTCATCCCTTTGGTCTGGGCCCCTTGCTCACAGCGGCCTGCCCTCCCTCCCTCTCCACCTTGCAGGGACCATAAGTGGCGACTATGGGCAGACCGGGCTATTGGACACTGCTGGTGCTGCAGACCCTTCTGGTCTGGCGCGGTCCGGCGCAGGGCGCGGCGGCGGAGAAGGGTCCCCCCGCGCTGAACATTGCTGTGCTGCTGGGTCACAGCCACGACGTGACGGAGCGCGAACTTCGAACCCTGTGGGGCCCGGAGCAGGGGGCGGGCCTGCCCCTGGACGTGAACGTGGTAGCGCTGCTGATGAACCGCACCGACCCCAAGAGTCTCATCACGCATGTGTGCGACCTCATGTCCGGGGCCCGCATCCACGGCCTTGTGTTTGGGGACGACACAGACCAGGAGGCCGTGGCCCAGATGCTGGATTTTATCTCCTCGCAGACTTTGGTCCCCATCCTGGGCATCCACGGGGGCGCATCTATGATCATGGCTGACAAGGTAAGACCGGGAGGTGATGGGCTGCCAAGACCTGGGAGGGCGTCAGCTACATGGCAGCCGTCGCAGGTCCTCGGGCGCCCTTAGCGTCTTGATCCAAAGGTGGGGTTCATGGCCACTGGCCCTAGTGAGAACCAGGTCCTGCCTCTCTAACCCGGAAACGAATGGAAATGACTTTTGCCTTGGTTCTGAAAGTGGGGTACTCAGAGGCACTTTGGTGTGCCAGGAAGAACTCAGAAAGTGCAGGAGTAGGATGGGGGACGGTGGTGGGGGATGTTTGGAGATTTCCAAGTACTGCAGGGCACAGAGGTGGGCCTGGCAGTGCTTGAGACCGTATGGCTCACGTTCCCATGTTATCAATTTTACCTGCCTGTTTTGTGGAAAAATACCCATTTTTCCTTTGCATGGTAAGTGACTAAGACTATGTTTAAAAATTATTAAACGTGTGTATGTTGTGGAATAAAATGCAGAGTTTTTAGGTCAAGCACAAAAGGGCAGAGAAATGTCATGCTCCTCCGGACTTTCTGCAGTGAGAGGGACAGACATGGGGAGTTTGAGAAGCCCGGGGCTAGAGGAGCACCGGAGAGACCCGGTCCTCTAAGGGAGTGGGGGTGGGTGGGGAGGACCAATAAAGACCCGGAGCATGGAGGGCCTGGCACTGTCCTTACGTGGTCCCTGTGTGGGGCTGACACTTCATGGCAGGGGCTCCAAGGCCCTCACGTGGGGGAGTTGGCTCCCAAAGATGGGTCTTCACAGTAAAGTTGGAGAGTTCCAGAATGCAGGAAAGGGTGTCCACATCTCTTGGCTTAAAATGAGAGGGAGGGTCTTTTTGTGACCATCTGGGAGCAGTCCTCTTCTCTGGTTTGGAGAAGAGGGGAGAGAGATTGGACGATCTGAATGAGATGTTATGAGGACCTGGTTTCGGAATCATGCTCCAGTGTGGAGTGAAGAGAGAAGGTTGGACTGGAGAGGTGACGTGAGGAATGAGAAAGTAGGGAACCCTTGGAGTCGTTGGTGCACTGTGCCTCTGTCTCAGCCCCAAGAAAGGGTTAGGGACTAACAAGGGGAGGGAAGGGTGAGTGTACTTGTGTGCCGTGGTCTCCAGCTCTGAGACCTTCTTGGACAGCGTTGCTTAGATAGCAGGAGCTATTCTAGTGGTGTGAGCAGACATTGGTTACAGCACTTTCCTTTTGACGCTCTCAAAACACTTTTATATTCATCAAATCTGATTCTGCCTCTGCCTCAGCAATTCCCACCAGCTCCTTTGGGAACTGTATTAATTCTTTCAGGTCTCCTTGGCTGCAGCACATCCAGCTGAACTACACAGCTGACGATGTATCTTATTAAACATTCATTCTTAAATGGTTTGCAGCCCAGCAGAATCCCCGGGCATGGCTGAGCATTTTCCTAGCACCTCTCTGTTTCTTTGGGTTGAAGAAAGCAGGGAATAGCCATGCTCTTCCACCAACGTATAAGCCACTTCGGAACTGGAAAGGGCCATAGGTTTCCTGGAGCATCCTTTAGTGTTCAGGTGAAGTGACTGAGGCATGGGGCAGTTAAGAGACTTTGCTGAGACCACACGGTGGGTGATGGAACTAGATAGCTGGTTTTCTGGCCGCAAGCTGTGACCTTAGATTCCACCAAATCAAGCCCATACTTTTAACTATGTCATCCCATCTTCAGGAGGGAGAAAGAATTACTCCTGTATTTATGGGGGGCACTGAGCCTTGGTGCAGCTAATCGCAGCCTAGAGGGCTGGTGCATAGGAGGGACCAGGCTTGTAATGAGGGCACGAAGGAGGAGGAGAGTAGTAGTTTCCAGCAGGGGGTCAGGGTATGATTTGGGATTTAAGTATTACCACGGATCCCTCCTGCC
Organism: Indri indri; assembly: GCA_004363605.1. NCBI lineage: Eukaryota > Metazoa > Chordata > Mammalia > Primates > Indriidae > Indri > Indri indri. Next base: position 12,782 of record RJWJ010022827.1, on the reverse strand, counting down.
TTCTGAAATTTTGACTGATGGAGCAACAGACAAAATCCAGTAACCATATTGAAAGTGAAATGTCTGGATTCATGAGGGTCTGGTACAACCCATGGAGAAATCTGGTAAAAACTGAATTGGATAAGGTGGCTCGAGCCTGGGAGGTCTGAGTAGGCTTCCAGCTCTCGCTCTTCTAAGCTGGCAGGTGTGCGGCTCGGGCTTTCACCTGGCTTAGCCATGCAGCTGCAGGCAGGGAGGCAGGAACAGAGAGTAGGGTTGTTGATGAGTGCCCTCTCGATACGCAGTGACCCTGCCCACTAGTGAATTTCGACCCAGTGAACGTCAGGCCAGTTAGACCAGCAACTGCGCCTCCCTTGAAGGGGGCACTAGAAAGGGGATTTTGAGAAGCCCAGGAAGCCTGGGTGGAAACCTCCTTCTCTCCTGTGGGATGAAACTGCCTTATGGGGATGGAGACAAAAGCATGATCCCCCTCAAGAGTAAGGAAAAAAAAAGAACTCAGGAAGGGGCAAGAGCAAGACAAGAAAGGACATTTCCAGAGAAGTCAAGATGAGAGAGATTTAAGAGGAGATGGAGAGAAGAATGAAGGGGTCCGTTGGTTCAAAGATAGTGAAGGGAATTCGATACTCCCCATTGTTGTTGGTCTTGGAGAGGTTGCCCCCACTCTGTGATTCTGGTAGAACTGTAGGGAGATAAGACAAGTGGCTGGGAATCAAAGAAGTCAGCAGAGGTAACATTGGGGCAGATGTTGGGTTCCGTGTATGGGATGGGCAGGTGATACTGAGAGGAGTTGATTTAAAGGGTGGTATCTCGAGAAATCTGGATGTGTTTAGAAAGGAAAGAGATTGAGATGTGAACAGCCCTTCCTTCCATTAGTAACACATCTAGTTGGCTTATGTCTGTGCCACCTGTTTCATTTAGAGCCGAACACTGAGTGCAGTTTATGTGGGTCCAAAAAAAGCAGCCATGGGATGTTGCCTAACTCTGCCTTACTTGGGTATGCCAACAGTGTTCTGACCACTGTCTCTACCTCCCCCAATTGACAAGGCCTCTCTGCCTCCCCCTAAGGTGATGGCGGTAAAGCCACCCAGAACACAGCTGTGTTATTTTCACGTCTAAAGTGGCAACAAGATGAGAATGGATAAGAATGGTATTAATTTGATTATCAGCTAAAGTGAACACACACATACACCCCACATTTTAACCTTTCCTTCAGCCTACCTGACCCGTGAAGAAAAGAACAAAGCCTTGTGATAATCGAAATGGTGTTCAAATGTGGCAGATATTTGTGGTGTTAATTTAATTTACAACAGAGGTATTAATTTTTGCTTGCATCAGTGGGTGGTCTTGCAATATAATTAAATTAGAGGTGGAAATAATACTTGATGTAGATAAACTTGTAATCTTGTCTTGGTTTGGTCACTTTGGCCCTGCCTGAGTGAAATACACTCTGGCTGCAGTAAACCCGGCATGCAGACTAAACCTTTCCGTTTCTGCTCAGGGTCCTCGACCCCCCTGCTCCCCCCCCTCATGTCTAATTGCACATGGAGGAAAAGGCAAGGCTCAGAATTTAGCTGTGTCTGTCCAAGGCTATATCTGCTTGGGTTTTTCTTTATATGTTGTTTCTATACATCCCTTATCTCCTCTACTATAGTATAAGTCCTTTGAGGGCAGAGTTTTTTTAAAAAGTGCGTTTATCTGTATATGTGTATTTGAAATAACAAATGTTCCTCATCCACAGACACTTTATAAAAATAATGTCTTTTCATTGTAGAGCACTTAGAAAGTACATTAAAGTTTAAAGAAGAAAATAAAAACCTCGCTCCAAATCCTATCACCTGAGTAACCACTGCTGACACTTTGGTGTGTTTCCTTCTGAGCTCTGTTTATTTAGTCACAAGTTCAGGGTTATGCAATCTACATGGTTTTTCTTTTAGTACTCTTCACTCTGTGGCTTTCTTAGTGAGAAGACTCAGGTTTTTCTTTAGTTCTGGAAAAATCTCAGCTACTATCTGTTGGATGTTTCCTTTCCACCCTTATTTCTGTTCTTTGCTTCCGAATATGCATACATTTATACAGCCAGGCGTTGCTTAACGACGGGGATACACTCTGAGAAATGCGTTGTTAGGTGATGTAGTCACTGTGTGAACATCATAGAGTGTACTTGCACAAACGTAGATGATATAGTCTACTGCATACCTAGGCCGTGCGGTATAGCCTATTGCTCCCGGGCTACAAACCTCTATAGCATACTGTACTGTATACTGTAGGCAGTTTAACACGCTGGTAAATATTTGTGTATCTAAGCATATCTAAACATAGAAAAGGATAGTAAAATTTGATATTATAATCTTATGGGACCACCATCATATATGTGGTCCATTGTTGACCTCAGTGTTCTTATGCAGTGTATGACTGCATTATATATGTAGTTCCTCAATCAGTTCTCCATGTATCTTAACTTAAATTTTTTTTTCAATTCTCTTTCTGTGCTGTGTTTTTGAGGTTTCCTCAATTCTATACTCCAGTTAACTACCTCCTTTCATTTCTGTCTGTTGTATTATTTTGATGCTCTGTTGAGATTTTAATTTCAACAATGACATACTTTATTTCCCAGATATATAACTGGTCCCTTTTCATACCTCCTTATTTTTTGTTTTATGAATAAATCTTCTCATGTTGTGCCAATAACTCCTTCCTATGTCCCTTTGAGGATTTAAAGAAAAAATACTTGTTAGAAGGTTCTTCTCTGATTGCTCTAGCATCTTCGTTTCTTCAGTTATGAATTCTTCCATTTGTAGAGTCTTGTTAATTGGATGTTCTCATATGTTCTCTGATTTTTATTTGTGAACTTGTTTTCAAGACAGTTTTATGATTTCTTCTTCTGCCCTGTATCTGTAAGGGTGTTTGCTTTTAAACCAGAGCCCACATCAGCAGCTTGGCGTTCTCTTCCTGCTCTGTAGAGCCTATGGGGCTGCCTTGGGTCCCAGGCTTATGTAGGTGACTTCATTCTGGCTCCTTGACACAGACAAGGTCTTCCTTTTTGGCTGTGCCTGTTGGTGAATGCTCTAGCCGCATCCACAGATAGCAGCATGACTCTGGGTCCAGTCCACATCCTGTCTGTCCCCTGGGAGAAGTTTATGTCAGACCCACAGCTCTATGGATTGTGTGGCTTTGATTTCTACTTGAAATTGTAGAGTCCCACCTTTTGATTCATTTATTTTTAGGGAGCCTTCTCTATTTTTGATCTGTGATTGCTTCTTCTTACTTCCAAGCAAACCATGTAAATTTTAAAATAACTAAAGAGTTCTCTATAAATTTTATGTCTTAGGAGCAGAAGAGGGAGGTTACTGAGTATGTTCACTCTGATTTCGACCCAGTTTTATTTCATAACCTGCTTTTATTTATGTTTTTAAACTTGATTATATATTCTTGGAATTTTCCCTCATCATTAAATAGATTTCTCAAAGCTGACTTTAAATGGCCATAGAGTGTTCTGTTTATACCACCATTGTTTGAACTATTCCTCTATTTTTACACCTTCAGTATGATTCATTCCTATTCCATATGTGTGTCCTTTTTGGCACCTTGCGCTGGTCTTGCCCTTTGCGTTTGTTATGTGGTAAATGTTTGTTGATTGAATGAATCAAGTCCTTGGTTCCCATGCCAGCTTGTTGCAGCTTCCAGACAAACATATCAGTGTGGTTCGGGGCATTCCATGTGGTGTTTGTTCCCTAAATGCTGACTGATTTCACAGGTGTGTGCCAAATCCTCTCTTCTCTCTAGTGGGCAGGTAATTACTAGTCATCCTGGGGACTAACATAGACTAGAGGGTTACATACAAAAGGCCTGTGGAGCACAGCTGAGTAACAGTCGTCAGCAGGAGGTGGACGTTGGTGCTCTTGTACCCGGCATCTCTGGAGTTTGGATGTGAGTGATGGACCTGCCCATTAGACACGGAAAGCTCTTGGAAAGGGCAGACATGCAGATCCGAATGTTGGCGGAGCCCACTCAGCTCCTGCTATGGGGCATCAGGTAGTTCCTGGGAGAGTGGGGAGACCTATCTTTAGCCTTCCCATGAGGCATGTCAGATGCAGTCATCGACTCCTCCTCACGTAAGTCATCAGAGAGCAACAGGCATCCTCCCAACAGGCATGACTAACTCTCCAGATGGCCCTCAGGGGCTGTAGGTAATTGCCTGGGCCCTTGACAGCTGTGTCTGGTGGGTTTGCAGTGGTGCTTATCTTCTCTCCGGTGGTCTCAGATGGGGAATGCTACTCTAGGTAGAGTGAAGGGGGAAAGCAAGGGGGAGAGAGCGGTGTGGAGAGGATAAATAAGAATCGAACCGCAGGTTTGTAGCAGAGAGTCTGGTAGGTCCTTGTATCAATGAGAAGTTACAAGGTTATAACCTCTGGTGCGTTTAACTGGTGTATTTTGTTTGTCCCGTAACCCCTGCCCTTCATCTTGCAAATTTGAATTAGTTGCCAACATTTTAAAGTTGGGAGACATTGCATTGAAAAAAAAATTCAAATTTCGTGCTTCTGTGAAAAAATCAGAAGGCCTGGGCACACCGGGCCCACTTTCTCCCATGGCAGCCGTTGGCTGGAGATGAACAGTCCCTGCCCCCATCTCCTGCCGCCATCCGTAGTTAGACAGGGCAGCCGCTTTTCCTTTCTTCAATCCCAGCTTGCCCACGTCACTCATTTGTGTTGCATATTTGGCCCTGAAGACCTTGCAGTGTGAGACCCCTGATGCAGGTGAAGAAAACAGCTGGCGTGGGTCAAGAGAGCCCCTCGTGGGCATTCTCCTTCTCTTCCAGGGGCTGCTCCTTGGCAGGGTGGCAAATCCATGGTGTGTGTGGGGCCGTGGATGCTACTGTGTTCACGGCTGATCATTAATCGCCTGTAAGGCTTCGTCCTGTTGAGTCCACAGGCCTTAAGTCCTTCTCAACGCATACTCCAGGCAGCCACGACCAATCGACTTGAGTTGGAAGACCCCAGAAAACCTTGGACAAAGAGTCCAAGGACCTAAATTCCATTTCCAAATACCAATATGACCTTGGGAAAGGCCCTTCACCTTTCTGAACCTCTGGTTATCCTTCTGCAACATGAAGATTTGGGACAATGTTATCTCTAAGACTCCTTCCAGCTCTAAAAATTTTATGCACCTTCAAGGAAACACCAGCAAGAAATATACCAAAATGAAAATAGCGGTTATCTTTGGGGGGTAGACTCATGGCTGGTGGTAGACTCACCAGTCTTTTAAAGAATGTCATTATCAAGTGGTTAATATGTTGGAACTTGAATTAGGTTGTTTGGGTTTAAATTCAGCTTCTACCTCTTACCAACCAGGTGATTATAGGGAAGTTCTTAATATCTCTGAGCCTCAATGTCTTCATCTGCAAAATGGGGATGGTAATAGCACCTACGTCATAGAGTTGTGGGACTTAAATGAGATCATGGATAAAAAATAAGTTCAGTGCTTAGCTTATAATGAATACTTATCGCAGGAATTCTATTGTTACTGTGTCTACATTATAGTTTTATAATTTTTCTCCAATGCACATCTACTTTTTAATAAAAAGTGATTGAGTAAAGGTGATGTGGTTATTTGAGGGTATCCCCTGCAAGAAACTGGGAATGAAACCCATAGAACTCTCAAAAATGGAGGGTCCAACATGATATGATTCATATTTTCTCAACTGGGACAACCATCAGCTTCCGTTGCCTTTGTAGGGCTCTCTGAGAGCTTTATCCTGGCAAACTGAAGATTGAACATGGCCAGTATGAAAGCAACTGTGTGAGAAGACTACCTCATTGACCTTTGCACTAAACGGCTCCACCAACTGGACCATATGTTTGCACTGGGCTTAGGGATTTAGAGTGTAGACATATATAGTTTCTCATTTTATCTCTGCCAAGGATTAATAACTCAGCGATAGCCTGGGGAACCTGGCAGCTCAAAAATATTTGTTTAAAGAATCTCTATTTTCAGATGAGGAAATAAAGGTTCAGAGAGTTGCAGTGATTTGTTCAGAGCCATACAGCCAGAACCTCCTAAGACTCTGGATTCTTATTCTTTTGCTCCGATGTTATCACCCTTTCAAGTTATTGCTTGTGATTCTGGTTGGCTTAGGGAAGGGGCTTAGATTCAAAACAGACAACACATTTTGACGTTAATATTTTTGTTGTCTTAACTAAAATGATTAAGATATTGGATGATGGAATTAAAATTCAAAACTGTCTTTCCAGATTGAAGTGATGGACCCATACTGCAGACTACATTAGAGGTCCCCCACTCTCCGGCTTTACTGAGATTAATTGACAAATAAAAATTGTATATATTTAAGATGTATAGTGTGATTTTTTTTTTTTTTTGAGACAGGGTCTCGCTGTGTTGCCGAGCGTAGAATGCAGTGGTGTCATCATAGCTCAGTGTAGCCTCAAATTCCTGGGCTTAAGTGATCCTCCTGCTTCAGCCTCCTGAGTAGCTGGAACTACAGGCATGTGCCACCATGCTTGGCTAATTTTTCTATTTTTTTGTAGAGAAGGGGTCTCGCCATGTTGTTCAGGCTGGTCTCAAACTCCTGGCCTCAAGAGATCCTCTGGCCTCTGCCTTCCAAAGTGCTGGGATTATAGGCGTGAGCCACCACGCTTGGCCTTAGTGTGATATTTTGATATACATACACATTTGAAATGATTACCACAATTAAGCTAATTAACATGGCCATCACTTCACATGTTTACCTTTTTTTTGATGAGATTGCTTAATTTACTCTCCTAGCAAATTTCAGGTATACAATACTTTTTAAATTAACTATAGTCACCATGTTGTACATTAGGTCTCCAGAACCTATTCGCCTTATAACTGGAGGTTTGTGCCCTTTGACTAACATCTCCCACGGGTTTAGGAAGACTAATATCTCCTATGGGTTTCCGCATTATTGCAGAAAGAGGGATATAAGACTTTTCAACTCACTTGGGAATGGTTTGTGCAAGGGTCACAAACTGGTAGATGCTGAATCTGGCTCATAGATGGATTTTGTTTGACCAGCATTTTTAAATGCTTGAGTTTTAATGTGTTTGGACAAGGCATGCATTTTCAAGTTCACTACAGCCCTCCCTGCTCTGCTATCTCATATCTAGGCTGATTCACATATTTATGTTATTAATAACTGCATGGTTTTTGGAAGCATTTGAAATTGCGATACCCAAATACAGGGGTTTTATTTGTTTATTTTCTTGTTTGTTTTGTATTGACCAGAAGCTCAATAGATTCTAAGTAGAGATATGGCTCTTAAAAAAGTGGAGGCCACATTTCTAGAAATATAATGTCTAAATCAAGGGAAGTGATATCTCCATTATACTTCTTCTGTTGTTAGGAGTGCTTTCAGTTGCAAGTAAGAGAGTATTTGATTATCAGTGACTCAAAACATTAAGTCATTCAGTTTTTTGTTTAGTAAGGAGCCTCAGATATAGTTTAGTGACTTAATAACCCATCAAGGACTCAGTTCCTTTCCATTCTTCTACTTTGCCTTCCTCAGCTGCTGGTTTATCGTAGTCACAATGTCGCTGCCTCTGTTCCAGCCATCACATCCTTACATGCCAGCATTCAAAATAGGAAGAAAAGGGAGAGAAAAATAAGTGGTCTTCTAGGGCCTCTATCCTTTCATTAGAGCAGACTTCCTCTTACATCTCAGTGGCCAGAACTGGGCCACATTCCTCTTCTTCAAACATCACTGGAAGGGATTGCAATCTAGAATTATCTGAGAATGGGTAATTGCCACCTGAGCAATATTTGTGTCTGTTAGCAGGGTTATAGGAGCAAGGCCTCAGTGGTACAACCGATGATATTTCTAACAACATTAACACCATTATCTATAGAGTAGCACTTAGTTCTGGGGAAAAACATTTAAAGAAAGGACGTTGAAAAATTGCAATATATGCAAAGGAAGGGCCTTTAGGATTGTGTAAGATCTACATAAGATATGTTAAGAGTCTCAGAAGAAATATTTAGGGATGTTCATCTTGGAGAAGGGAAATCTCAGAGGGGATATGAGGGGCGTATTCAGATACCCGATGGGCTGTTATAGAGTAGAAGGTTTAGTCTTAATTTTTTGTTGTTGTTGTTCTGGAGACAGAATAGAGCGTGAAGTTATAAGGAGTAAAGTTTCAGCTTGATAGAGGAATAAGCTTTGGCAATTAGGTCTCTAATAGAAGACTATGATGTTTCAAAGAATAGGAAGTATCTATCAGAATGTGATTGAACTAAGAGTTTGTCAGGAATTGGGTGGAGAATTGGGCCTGCGTTGGCAAGGTTGGGTTGGGTCACCTCTGAGGTTTTCTCTTATTCAGACACTCTGTACTTCTCAAATCCATGACTTATTTTTTAAAAATCCCCAAGTCTTGGTGCTTTAGGCCCTTGGATTTGGCTGAAAACCAATGTCCTCACTTTCTCCCAGTGTGTGAGTAATTCAGTATAAATTTGCCTGCCATGGGGGAGGAATTTATAATACCCGCATCATCACCTCAAATCCCCAAAGGACCTTACATTATCTCGAAGGGCAGACGATATTCGAAAAGTAGAAAACCTATGTATATATCAAGTCACACACACACATATATAAATATAAACATAAGTAGGTCAGCCGGCATCATCATATTTACTAATGGAGATGTTTTTGGCTAAGAAGCTCATCCACAGAAGAGGATGTTTAGAATAATTGCCAGTGATCTCTAAATGGGGTGTTTTTGCAGTTGCGTCAACTTAATCATTATTACTTATTAAAGTATATTTGTATTTTTTGCACATCTTGTTGTAGTAATATGTTCATATTCTAAAGAGAGAGCTAGAACACACTCTGGTATTTCAGCTGTCGAATTGTTCTTTTTGTCAGACGTACTCTCTGGCATTTCGAACATTTGCTTACGGTAGAAAATGCTCTAGGTACTATTCCATTGCTTGTCTACTTCCCCTGGTTCCCCCAACGAAAAACAAAACCTGAAATTTCTTTCCAAATGCTTCCCTTTCCATTCAAATTGTATAACTTTCCATAGGATGGCAATGGATAGATTATTTCTAATTATGTATTTATTTTGAAATAGGTGTTTGTGTACAGAGTAAAAAAAAAATCCAAATAATACAATATAGCATGCAGAGAAAGAATATTTGCTCAACTAATGCATTGCAGATTTGCAGACCCCCTTCCCCTCCGCGGAGGTGATTGTATTACATCCATTCAAAGAGGGAAAGTATTAATTGGAATGGCAGTTTATTTCCATTTGTAATTTTTTGCTGATGTCAACCACAGACACACTCAGGGAATTTAAGATAATTTGGGGTGTTTGCAGGGAGTCAGGGACCACTTTATAATCTAATGAAGGCCATGGGCCCTGTCCAGAGAAGTGGACGTCCATAAACATACATTCAATATTATGCACAATTTCAGGGGTTCACAGACCCTCTGAAACCTATTGAGAGACCTCCTTGGAATTGATTTGCTTATTGGTTTATTAATACAGTTGATCCTTGAACAATGCAGGAGGTTACGGGTGTTGACTCCCATCTAGTTGAAAATCCATGTATAACTTTTGACTCCCCCAAAACTTAACTACTAATAGCCTACTGTTGACCGGAAGCCTTACTGATAACACAGTCAGTTAACACGTATTTAGTGTGTTATATGTATTATATACCATATTCTTACAATAAAGTAAGCTAGAGAAAAGATAATGTTATTAAGAAAATCACAAGGAAGAGAACATGTATTTGCTGTTCATTTAGTGGAAGTGGATCATCATAAAGGTCTTCATCCTCCTCATTTTCGTGTTGAGTAGGCTGAGGAGGAGGAGGGGTTGGGTTTGCCGTCTCAGGAGTGGCAAAGATGGAAGAAAATCTGAGTATAATTGGACATGTGCAGTTCAAACCTGTGTTGTTCAAGGGTCAAGTGTATGTTCCTCCTTCACATATTTATTGAGCTGCACCTTGGGCTAGCATGTTCTGTAGGTACATCTGTGATCAACTTGTTTTCTTCGATGTAACTCAGAATCTGGTTGGGGGAGATTTACAATGAAAGCCCAGTGTGATGCAGCTCTGATTGGGGTAGCTCAGGGGACCCTGGAGATATAGAGCAGGGCCGACCTCATTCAGAGGTCAGAGGGTGGGGATCTCGAGTCAGACTGGAGAACTGATCCAGAAGAGGCTGGTGTCCTAGGTGCCTACAGGTCGTCATCCCCCATGGCCAGGGGTGAGCTGCAGAGTGAAGGCTTTTTGCTCACAGGGACCAGAAGTGAGTTTACGGTCTAAGCCTTCCTCGCCTCTTAACATGTTGTGTTCCTCAAGGCTGGCAGACTTGAGTGATGTTTTGATACCTCCTGAATTTTCCTCTGGATGGCATTTCTTACAGTCAAAACGTTGAGCTTTTTGCCAATTTCCGTTTTGTTGTCACAAATGGCTGAATGTCTCCTGCTCTAGCTTGTCTTTTCAGATTAGGAATACCTAGCCAGGAAGAGTGAGTGGCATTTGAAATCCATACTGTTTTGCCTGTCTGTAGTCCTAGCGCTGAAAAAAAAAATACGTATTTTCCAGGTGAATTGTTTTAAAGCTGAGCTTGTTTGTAAGCTGTCTGTAGGGCTGAGGAAATGTAGTATTAGTTGACTTGGGTGAACAGATTCGGAACCACGTGAAGAGGCTGTAGTGCTGTAGAAAAAGACAGACTTGCTGCAGTGGTGGTGCTGGGTGATGAGCATGGCTTCCACTGATGGGACTTTGAAAATTGCAAGCCTTGGGCGAAGACCCGAGCTTCCTGGTCAAGTCTGCACTTTAGTTAATTGCTATTGGTTTTGCCTTGGTTAATTGGTTTTCTCTCTCTCTCTCTCTCAGCTATTTAGCAGCATTAAAAGAAATATTTTTATCATGGCAAATTTCAAACACATACAAAAGTAGAGAAAATAGGATGAGCCCCAAGAATGCAGCTTCAACAATTATGAACATACGGCTATTCTTGTTTCCTCTCTAACTTCACTCACTCTCTTCACCCTGCACTGCTGGGTCATTTTAAAGAAAATCCAAGGCATCACTGTAGTTCATCTGTAAATATGTCAGTATATATCTCAAAAAGATAAATAACTGTTAAAAAAAAAATCACAGCTGAAACAAAAGTAAACTAATTCATGCACACTTTAGAGGATGTGTGAGAATCAGAGAAGTATAAAGAAAATAAAAATCACCTTTAATCTCACCGTCCACAGACAACTGCTGTTAACACTTTGGTTTATTTCCTTCTAGCCTTTTCTTCTATACTGCATAGGCAAATGTACAAATATACACACTGATTATATAATTTCATGGATGGCTTGTAATTTACTTAACATTTTATCATGAGAATTTCAAATTATTTCTAAATATTTCTCTCTTCTACGTTTTCCATTCTATGGATACATCATGATTTACGTGATAATTTAGATTTCTTCAGATTTGTTGCTATTAAAACCAACACCTTGGTGAACATCTTTGTAATGAAATGTCAGCATGACAGATTATTGGTTTTGGATAGACTCCTAGGACTGAAATTAAAGATTTTTAAGGTTCATGATACATAATGTTAATTGGTTTCCAGAATGATCAGACCAGTAGACACTTCTAGTAACTACATCTTAAAGTACCTCTATCACCTAACTCTGGCCAGCACTTGCCAACAACATTTTTTCTAATTGGCTTGATGAAAATATTATCTCGTCGTTTTAATTTGCATCTCTTTTATGATTCCTGCTGTGGAATATATTTTAATTTAATCACCCCTTTTATATTCCCCAGGTATTGCGTGTCTTAACCTCTTTGATATTTCCTGTCGTGCAAATGGAAAACCTCAGAGAATGATGGATTCCAATATCAAGTACAGTGAAATAATTTGAATTTCTAAAAAATAATAAATATTTTGAAGCTCGGCAGGGAGTTCTGTGATTATTCATTCTTAGTCACCAGGCATTGCTCAACCGTTGTCTCTATATCCATGTCATTTGAAGAACTGCTTTAAAATGTAAAATTTCCCAGCAGAACATCATTTTGTGGGACCTGACTATTACGATTTTCTAGGAGGTGAGGTCGAGAATCACGTCCCAGTGGCCTGAGACGGGCATGCTCACACTGCCGGCTTTGTGGGGCGTGGTGGGGATGTGGAGCCATTGTTCGTTCTTTGCTCTAGGAAAGCAGAGGCAGGGAGGGGTCGTAACAGTAACCGCCGCGCAGTAGGAAAGGGATGTCGCATGGGTGGCAAGAAGGAGCTGTTCTCCGTGTCCACGGTGGGATGAGGGGCATTAGAATGAGTTTTAAACAAAACTAGGAGGGATTTAGGGTTGATATTAATGGGTGTGGGGAACACTCAAAATATTTAACCACGACAGCATGATCACAGACCCATCAGAATAGACACCTGCTGTATGCGATTCTGGAGCCGCTGTTGTGTCAGGCGTGGATCCTCTAGGGGCTGTTTCTGGGGATGTGGGGGCTTCCCGAGGGAGGGGCAGAGCGGCAGGGGGCAATTGCAGGCCCTGGAGGCTGTGGCTATTTGCAATAGAAACTGAAGCATTTCGGTCTTTTAATAACCAGCCCGGTTGCACCAGTGCACACCAGTTAGGATATTAGTGAGAGCTCATGTGTCTTTTATGCCAATGCGTATGCAGAAGGTTTCTTAGGGAACTTTCTAGAACAGGGAACAGGCTGGTTGTCTCCTCTGCCATGGGCTAGCCATGCCCTCAGATGGGGAGGTGGGACGGAGCATATTTTGA